>CAJVGC010000591.1:3667273-3717406 GCA_910822075.1 Senecio squalidus | reverse complement strand
TACCGTTGGTCACTTTTGACAAGCATCGCCATTTCTCTTCCTAATATACAAACAACATAATTGATAGCTTGCTAAGAAAGCGTGAGTGAAGGTCTTGTATATTGTCACACTTATGGAAGAAAGCCTCAATGCTACCGATGACTTTATAATAATAAGGCAGCTAAAACTCTGTTGGTTAGAAGTTGAAGTCTACAAAAATGGCTAGGTAATAGGTTGGAGAAAATTGTTCCTCAAGTGCATACAACAGGAGATATCCTTAAGTGGTTTCAGAGTATACAGCTAAAACATGGTATGGAGATCAAAAGTAAACATATGAGTGGGGTAAAGGAGAATGCTTTTTCTAAGTTGATTTGCGCCAATTCAATGTATCGTATCCACCCAAACAATATTGCTTTACTATCATGACAACGTTGACCAAGTTAGCCAACAGCAACTATTGCCCAATTATCTTCAATGATTGTGTGACATAATGTCCTGCTTGTTTTCATCACAACTTACCGCGGGTCATAGAAATGAAATGCAATTCAAGTGCAATAGAGAAAAGGGAGGCGAGTGTCCAATCTGCAGCTCAACTTCTTGGTGGACACTGCCGATAATCTAACACTTGCAAGATCGTGAGCTTCCAAGATTGAATCCGGATGAGTGCCATTTAACAAGTAGCATGCTTATTTGAAGCATGCCTTTCCTTAGGAACCATTTCTATTATTTAACAGGTTTGTATTATTTGTTTTCGGAAAGTATGTTGAATTTGGGTATCTAGTTAGGTTGTAAACTTAAGTTCTTCTGACCAAGTCCCTGTTTCTCATGCTATGAATTTTTGTTTAGAGTACCTGAAAAAAATTTTCCGGTAGTATTTTTTGTGTGATTGAGGCATGTTTTGGGTTCATTTACTTGTAGCTTTGTTGTTTTTGGGTGCCCAAGTTCATATATGTTCTCATTTTCCGTTTCGTTTCATTTTATCTATTTTGTGTTACAAATTGATGTTTATCTTAACGTCTTTGTTACATAATTTACGTTTGACTGTCATGCAAATTAACAAAAAAAGCCAAGATTAAGGGAGCTTTGTTAGTCATATTGAAAGGTTGTGAAGCAAAGGATATGTGATCACCCTAGTAGGACGGAAACAATGTAATATGATTATGAGTATCTAAAATAAACAAACTTGTTGGTGTATGTAATCCATCAATCTCGGTCCCAAACATAGATGACAAAACAAAGTCTACTAAGTATGGTTTCGATAACACCAAAAGGCACTAATAAGAGTGGTTTGGAATCTTAGAAAAAGATAAGTTAAAGTCAGATAGTTGAGTTGTTAATTGATTTGACCACTTAACAACACACGACATGATCCCGGATTAGCTATTAAGTCACATTAAGAGTTTTCCACTCCAACTTACAGGAAAGTGGCGGAAATTACTTTGGTCTTTGTTTATTTTTAGCTGATTTATAAGATTCAAAGACACAGAACCTGCTTACACAGTATCTAGCTCTCCCTCTTCTCATTTCACCTTAATTCCTTCCGTATTTTTGGATAATCCTTTTATATGGTTTAAAAAATTTTAAGCTTTTATTCTACGGTGCACATAATTTACAGTATCTCAGTCCCCCTATACATAGATATACATCAATTCCGTTCCCTAAGAAGAACCACAAACTATGGGGTTCCTCAACTTGCTATTTTGAGTATAACATCTTTTGAGCCAACATAAGTACTTTACAGCAACATTCCAGAAGATTTGATATCTTCCTTTAGCAATACATCTTGTTAACATACCAATCGGATCAGCAAAAACAGGTTTAGCGAACCTATGTTATGGATTGGGCTCTATATTGCGTTAGCCTCTCTTTTTGCATCCTTGCTATGGTGGCTGATTTAGTACATGGTTTGCGCAACAGAAACTATGGTTTCCGTTCCAGCAATTATTTTTACCACTGAATGCTGCCTCACTCTCTGTGATAGTCTGTTGCAATGAAGCTACCAATGGATCTAAATAACTCAATGCCAGGTGATCTAGACCAGGCTGCAAAGATTGGAAGCCTGGCATTTATGTGCACCATAATGGCTAACTTATTACCTTCTCTAGCAACCATGGGATAGCAGGGAACGTGGTTACAAACATCATAGAGCTTGGGTGTGTTGGTAATCACCTTGGCATTCAAATAAATACGGGTGTTCTTTCCGTTTACTTAGATAATGTGTCCGAACTTGAGCGTATTTCTGATGCTAAAGAGCTATCGGCGGATAAATATGCATTCGGAGAAAAGCATTATAGCAATCATTTATGTTGGTTTGTTACTCATGTTTGCTGATGATATAGGCATGTTCTTCTTTTAGCGATTCTAAAGTCTAAACAAATACTAGAATCCAAATACCAAGCAGGTCATGAAACAGCTTTAAATGACCTCCAATCAGAAATATTAAGTGTGGAGAAGTTAAAGAAACATGTTAGCAACCACTGGATCATGGCAGAAACCGGAAGCCCCCAATTCATGAGCGCGTGCTCTGCTGCGTCCTCTGCGTCAGGGGTAATATGTGCTTTAAGCACTAGCTACCAAGTATTCATTTCAGTTTGTACCATACTTTTTTCCTTAAAGGACTATAAGTCTGATTATAAGTGGTCAATGATAGTGATTCTCATAATACAATGTATAGGAGTTATATTGGGTACAATTGCCCCACTTTTTAGATGTTTTGCGGACTTAAGCTTTAAGTTATCGATAAAATGGATTTGGAGCCATATTAAGATACATAAAGTAGAAAAGTATTGGACTCAAAAGTTATCTGACTGGAAACAGAGTAGCATACCATTCTCATCTAGAAGCCGCAAATGCAAGATTATCGTCCATTACTTGAAAATCCAAATTCTCAACATTTGTATAGGATTTCAAATGACAGTTGTGGTAGCATGCAAGATGATAGGCCTGGTCTTCTTTTTCTTTGTATTGTGTGTCTTGTCTTGTCTACGTTGTTGGGAGTGGTTAAAGTCCATGTTTAGTGCATCAAGTGTTGTGGTGGGAAAAAAGAACGAGAAACTGGGACCAAATAAAGATCTTCAAGTGTATGTTTTGCAACTTCAAGACGATATGGAAGTTTCTGAGAGAACAATGAAAGGTCTTTCAAAATCCATGAACCGTTTGATTCAAAAGGCTGAAAAGTAGAAACCTAAGAATCTTTTAAAGCTTTTAGAGGCATCCAGAAGTTTTCAAGGTGTTGAAAAGTTTAATAGCCACCATGTTCCACCTTTAACCTCAAAAGAATATGGCGATTGTTGGAGTTTACAGTTGGTAACACTGACAACCATCGCCGTTTCACTTCCTAACATCCAACGCAACATAGTTGAGAGCTTGATGAGTAGTGTGAGAGAAGGTCTTCTGTATGTCAGACATGTGGAAGAAAGCGTCGGTGCTACAGATGACTACATAAGCATTCTAAAGGCAGTTAACATGTTGTGGCTAGAAGTTGAAGTCTACGACAGATGGTTAGGAAAAAAGTTGCAAAATCTTGCTCCACCAGCGGATACAACAGGACAGATTCTACAACGGTTCAAGGATACAGCTACAAACATGGTAAGTGTGGCTGAAAGTATAGATATTGGAAGCCCAAGTGATAATTCCATATACATGTCTATTTGTGCCAACTCAATGTATCGAATCACTGAAACACTCATGCTTTCCTACAACACCAATATTGACGAGGTTAGCCAAGTGGAGCTACTTGCAGAATTATCATCAATGATTGCTGACATTTTTGCTGCTTGTCTTACCTGTTGGATTAAATAAGATTGATTCATGTTATTTACATACCTCCTGAAGATCCTGGGATGTTGTTGAATAGGTTAGACATGATTCCCAGAATGAGATGATCGTTTTAGGATGGTAATACGGTTATATTAGAACCGTTTAGAGAGAGTAACACTTGTAGGTGTTTGGGATAGCAAAAGGTGAAGAATGAACCAACCCTTCTAAGGGTTTATTATGTCCCTTTATATACACACTCAAATTAGGAGTGTGTAATATTTAGTCCCTGGTGTTTATTAAGTGTTTACATTAAGCTCTCATAGTTCCGATCACCTAATGGGAAATCTATAGTGTCGGTAAGGTAAATACGTCCATCGAATATTTACTAGACACAGATTTCAGTTAGCGTCAGTCATCATATCAGTAAGGATCAATGAGGGTCACAAATAATATGGGTCCAACATTCTCCCACTTGACCGAGTAGATCATTTATCTATGAGTATTTGATAAGTCCGTACTAGATAATACTCATTTTGTTTAAAACCGAAATCATAGTTGATAAGTACAGTCGTAGAGAAGAACATCTACTCAGGACCCCCACTAGTCAAACTATGACTCAAATTCAAAACTGAATAAGCAATGATAGACTAACTAAGACAAATTTTGTTATAATAATGTCCAACACAGTTATGCGCATAAGGTGTATATAATAGACAAACAAAATCTGAATAAGGAGGAAAATTTTCATTAATAAATAATAATGACCAATAAGTACAACAATGCTATTAAATTAAGTCTTTTGTAAGCCCCATATTCGACACGTGTCCTACGAATATATTAGGAGGAAGACCTTTGGTCATTGGATCCGCTAGCATGTCATGTGTACTTATGTACTCAACACAAAGAACATTTTCCTCAACCCGTTCGCGTACAAACAGATACTTTGTGTCAAGATACAGCCCAGTGCCAGTCGAACTGTTACTGTTCGAGAAAGTTACAGCAGCTGAGTTATCACAGTAAAGCTTCAATGGTCTAGAAATTGAGTTGACGAGTTTGAGTCCACTGATCAGGTTCCTTAACAACATCCCATGACAGGTTGCATTATAAACGGCAACATATTCAGCCATCATAGTAGACGTTGTGGTCAGTTTCTGTTTATGACTCCGCCAAGAGATTGGTCCGCCAGCTAACATGAAAATATACCCAGAAGTAGATTTATGGTCTACTTTGCATTTAGCAAAGTCAGAATCAGAATAACCTACTACTTCCAGGTTGTCACTTCTTCTATAAGTTAATTTGTAGTCTTTGGTCCCTTTCAGATATCGTAGAACCTTTTTAGCCGCTTTCCAGTGTGCTAATCCGGGGTTAGATAAGTAACGCCCCAGCATACCAGCGATATAAGCGATATCCGGTCGAGTAGAGACCTGAGCGTACATAATGCTCCCAACTACAGATGAGTAAGGTATCATCCTCATTTCAGCCTTCTCAGTTTCAGTGCTCGGAGTTTGATGAGGTCCAAATACGTCCCCTTTAACTACCGGAGCCACAGTGGGTGTGCAGTGCTGCATGTTATAGCGTTCTAGAATACGGTCAATATAAGCCCTTTGGGAAAGACCTAGAACACCATTGCGTCTATCTCGATTTATTTCGATACCTAAAACATAAGAGGCATCACCGAGATCTTTCATGTCGAAATTATGCGAAAGCATTCGCTTCGACTCATGTAGCAGATCCAAGTTGTTACTTGCAAGCAGAATATCATCCACATACAAAACAAGGATAATAAAGTTACTCCCACTGATCTTGAGATAGGTGCATTGATCCACTTGATTCTTTAGGAAGCCATCAGATTTCACGACTTCATCAAATTTAAGGTACCATTGTCGTGATGCTTGTTTCAACCCATATATCGATTTATTCAACTTGCAGACCATGTGCTCTTTACCTTCTGGAATAAATCCTTCAGGTTGCCGCATGTATACGTCTTCTTGCAAGTCACCATTTAGGAAAGCGGTCTTGACATCCATCTGATGTAACTCTAAGTCATAATGAGCTACGAGTGCCATGACGATCCTTAGGGAATCTTTACGAGAGACAGGGGAAAAGGTCTCTTGATAATCAATTCCTTCCTTTTGAGTAAAGCCTTTTGCAACCAGTCTGGCCTTATAGCGTTCGACGTTTCCATTCGGGTCTAATTTGGTTTTGAACACCCATTTACATCCAATTACTTTGGATCCTTTAGTGAGTGGAACCAATACCCAAACGCCATTACGCTCCATGGAATTGAGCTCTTCAATCATGGCTTCAATCCATTTAGCGGCCTGATCACTATTCATAGCTTCTCGGTAAGAGGTTGGATCAGTAAGTTTCCCAATGTTTTCGACTTCAGCCAGATAAGTTTCGAAATCATCAAAATTAGTGTTTCTGCGAGCCCTTGATGATCTCCTGAGCTGAATTACGGGTTCTTCATGAACAAGCGGTTCTTCGGCGTTTAGATTAGGAGGCATAGGAGGTTCAACCGGTTCATTAGGAGATCCAGGTATATCGGGAGCAGCGTTGGGTACAAGAGGAATTATCGGAGGAATCGTAATAACCGACGAATGGTTTCCCCCCGCTTCTTGTACTTCTTGCAAATCTAAATCAGGATTTGTCGTGCTCCCACTGATCTCTGAATTTTCGAGGAAAGTGGCATGTTGCGTATCTATGATGCGGGTAGAGTGAGAAGGACAGTAAAACCGATAACCTTTTGAGTTCTCGGGATAACCAATAAAGAAACATGTAAGGGTTTTAGAATCCAGTTTCTTTAAGTTAGGGTTATAGACTTTTGCTTCGGCAGGACAGCCCCATACTTTCATATATTTTAGACTCGGTTTCCTACCTGTCCAGATCTCATAAGGAGTTTTAGGGACAGATTTTGATGGAACCCTATTGAGTATATGAACAGCTGTTTTTAAGGCCTCAGTCCAAAGAAATTTGGGTAGGTTAGTGTTGGCGAGCATACTTCTCACCATGTCCATTAAAGTTCGGTTTCTCCTTTCAGCAACACCATTCTGTTGAGGAGAACCTGGCATGGTGTATTGGTTAATTATGCCTTGTTCCTTGCAAAAAATTATAGAAAGGACCAGGAGCTTGACCAATATCAGTATGTTTACCGTAATACTCACCTCCCCTATCTGATCGGACAACTTTTATCTTATGATCAAGTTGGTTTTCAACCAAAGTTTTATAATCGACAAAAGTTTGTAAGGATTCAGATTTTTCTTTAATCAAATAAAGGTGCATATAACGTGAATAATCGTCAATGAATGTAATAAATGATGTATGTCCTGTTATTGATGCGGGATAGGGGCCACTAATATCAGTATGAATTATTTCCAACAAGTTGGAACATCTGGTGGCTCCTTTCTTATTCCCTTTAGCCATTTTGCCTTTAAGGCATTGAATACATGTTTCAAAATCACTAAAATCAAGAGAGGGTAAGATTCCTTCTTTTACGAGTCGTGTCATTCGATCTCGTGAGATGTGGCCGAGACGTTTATGCCACAATGTGGAGGAATTCTCTGCTTTTTTAGGTGATTTTGTCTTTGTTTTAGTTATGTCATCAGTATTAAGAGACAACAAAGACTGTGAGAAATTATGATCTAGTTCTAATTTATACAGTAATCCATCCAAAAAACCACAACCAAACAATTCATTATTAAGAGTAAAAGTGATCCTGCCACAACCATGAGTAATTACATAACCTTCAAGATCAAGTCTAGATATAGATACAAGGTTCCGAGTAATTCTCGGTACATATAAGGTATCTATTAATCTAATACACTTTCTGGTATTCATATGTAAATTTAAGGTCCCATGGCTTCGACATCTAAGAGATCACAATTTCCAACTCTAAGCTTTCTTTGGTCCTTTTGTAGCTTCTGGATTGTAAGGAATCCCTGTAAGGAATTGGTCACATGGACCATAGAACCAGAGTCACCCCACCATGTATTAAATGGAACATCAGTAGTAAAGGAATCAAATATTACGTAAAGAATGTTACCTTTCTTAGCTAGCCATTCCTTGAATTTAGAGCAATCTTTCTGTCCGTGCCCTTTGGAGCGGCAGAATTTGCAGTTATTATTGCTTGTCGAGGATTTAGGGCCAGAGGTAGAAGCACCATGATTTTGGACTTTGTTTTCAGTCTTGTTACTGTAATTACCTTTCCTCTTCTTGGGGTTTGAAGTGGTAGTAAGGTGAACAGCAGCTTCAGGTTGAATGTGCTTAAGACGATCTTCCTCTTGAACGCACATAGCAATCAGTTCACTTATCGACCATTTATCTTTCATTGCGTTATAATTCACTTTGAAAGTGTCGAACCGAGCAGGCAAGGAAGTCATTATGAAATGCACAAGAAAGCCATCTGAGACTTCCATTTCCAAATGCTTAAGCTTATGAGACATATCAACCATCTTCATTATGTGTTCACGGACACCATTAGAACCTTCATACTTAAGGGTTAGCATCTGTAGCATTAAACTACTCGCAGTTGCCTTAGACGATCCCTTAAAGTGATCCTCAACAGATTTGAGGTAAGTTTTCACTTTGTCGTTATCAGGGATAGCTCCTCGGATGCTGGAATGAATAGAGTTCTTGACCATCATTAGGGACAGCCGATTCGCCCTTTCCCACTTATCAAAGTCCGCTTTCTGAGTCGCAGTAGATTCAGCAGTAATAGCGGCGGGTTCATCATGGCGAATAGCATAGTCCATGTCGAGCATTCCCAGAGTTAAGTTAAGTTGCTCCTTCCATGAAGTGAAATTAGCACCAGTAAGTGCCTCAATGCCGAAGTTTGGTACTGTAGTGGAGAATAAGGAGGATTTAGGATTATGATACGAATTATAGAAGATTTTAGAGTGACAGAGTTAGCTATATAAGGCAGACTAAGTAATGTCCCTTAAGATAATAGAACTAGAGTAATGTCTAAAATAAGTAGACCTAAAAGTAATGTTCCTGAGACTAAGACCATATAAGTAATGAAGCTAGTGATAGGTAAGCCTATTAAAAAACACCAAAATAATAAGCTAAAGTAAGGCTCTACTTAGATGTTACATCACCTTTGGGCAGAAATAACTAATATCTAAGTAAAATTATGAGCATAAGGTTTATGCAACACAACGTTTGTCTTTTGACCTTTGGGCAACAAAATAGAACATCGTGTTTTAAGGCATAATAAGAATCCTTTAAAGCACACAAGTATATTAAATCACCTTTGGGCAGAATTAATATCCTACGTGTTTATTAGGCTAAAGGAAAAATGCAATCATAGGAATCACCTTTGACCTTTGGGCAACAAAAGATGAAAACATGAATATTAGTGCATAAGTATAATAAGGTCACATATAAATAAGGTGACTAAATAAGGTGACCACTACAAATAAGGCAGAGGTCAAGGGGGCTGCGCCCCCTTGCGGGGTTAAGGGGCAGCGCCCCTTACGGGGTCAAGGGGCTGAACGATTTTTACAAATAAGGCAACCAGTAAGACTTTAAAAAAGCGACCAAATTAGGGTCTGTAGTCATCCGTACGGATGAGATTATATTCGTACGGATGAGTGTTGATTCGTACGGATGTAAGTCCAGGTTCGTGCGGATGTAAGCCTAGATTCGTACGGATCAACAGTTACGTTCGTGCGTATGAACAAATCAGATTCGTACTAATGAACAAGTCAGGTTCGTACGAATGGGGCTTCATCCGTACGAACGAACAAATCAGGTTCGTACGAATGAGCCAATCAGATTCGTACTAATGAACAATTTAGGTTCGTACGAATAGGGCTTCATCCGTACGAACGAGCAAATTAGGTTCGTACGAATCAGCCTTCATTCGCACGAACGAAGTTCGTCGAAATTAGGGTTGCAGCAGCCGCCACCAGCTCCGAAAAATCCCATTTTTCACCCAAAAAACATAATCCGCCGGCCAAATAAGTTGCAGAATCAATAATAGCAATAGCCAAGCGATAAATAAACATGAACCAATGGATAATCACGAGCCATTGGCTCTGATACCACATGTTGGATTAAATAAGATTGATTCATGTTATTTACATACCTCCTGAAGATCCTGGGATGTTGTTGAATAGGTTAGACATGATTCCCAGAATGAGATGATCGTTTTAGGATGGTAATACGGTTATATTAGAACCGTTTAGAGAGAGTAACACTTGTAGGTGTTTGGGATAGCAAAAGGTGAAGAATGAACCAACCCTTCTAAGGGTTTATTATGTCCATTTATATACACACTCAAATTAGGAGTGTGTAATATTTAGTCCCTGGTGTTTATTAAGTGTTTACATTAAGCTCTCATAGTTCCGATCACCTAATGGGAAATCTATAGTGTCGGTAAGGTAAATACGTCCATCGAATATTTACTAGACACAGATTTCAGTTAGCGTCAGTCATCATGTCAGTAAGGATAAATGATCAATGAGGGTCACAAATAATATGGGTCCAACATTACCAACCTACCCCACGTCATAACAAAGAAATGCCACACAAGTGTGATAGAGAAAAGGGAGGAAAGTATCCATTTTGCAGCCCAACTTCTCGGTGAGACTACCCAGATAATCAACATCCTTCAAGATCGCGAACTTCCAAGCTTTAATCCAGATGAGCTTCCGTTTATTGACAAATGGCGTGCTTATTTAAAGCATCCTTTTCCTTGAAAACGTACCATTTCTGTTCTTCAACTATTGAAGTAAGATCATTAAGATATGTCATAATGTCTCCTCTTCCAGCATATGATAATGTAACATTTAATTTAGTTTCGTGTGTTTCGTAGTTGCTTTAACAGTTTAATATGACCGGCATCGTGAAGCTAATGATGGAAAACCCCATCTTTAAAGCTAATGATTTAAGGAATTGCTCCAGAATGGTGCAACAAAGGGGAATGAAAAAGCAAACCCATACAAAAAACAAATACTTAACATGAAATAAAGATTAAACAGATATATAGGTGGTTTAAAATACTTACTTGAATTCCACGATAAAGAAATATAAGGCAACTGGGCTGTTTATTGTTTTGGGCTTGACACGGGCTAGATGGATCTAAGTAGTGGCCCGGGTCTCTTAAGAAAAATGTAAAAAATAATACAACACTTTTATTAATTATCTATAATAATTTGACTTAAAAACTAATAATTGATAGTCACTTATGCTATCGTTTTCTTGAATGTATATATACTACTATCAATGTAAAATTTTTACTTAAAAACTAATAATTGATAGTCACTTATGCTACCCTTTCAACGCGGTTAGTAAAAAAAAATTAAAACCATGCCATGAATAATATTTTCTTATTAGTTTTATTTTGAAAATAAAAAACGTGTAGAACGAGATTTTGTCACTCTAACGTTGCGGCACTAAAAAAAATGATCGATAATACATATGAAGTTAATATATAAACAATAACATCAATTATCTTATAATCAATTTAAGAAATGTAGTAAAATTAAGAAGTGTAGTAACTTTATTTAAAAACATAATGCAAAAGAATAAGTGAAAAAGCCAAAAAAAAAAAAAAAAAAAAAATGTAACAAATAAAAAAACAAAAAGTTGGTAACAACCCAAAATATTAATATAACATAGAGGTATATAGCAATAATGTATTTGGCTCTTGTGTAAATGTTACTTACATATTGTTATATATCAAAATTAGCTTATTGACCCGCCTAATATGTGGAGAATTATATTAAAAAATATATAATGTTAACAAAGAAGATATAACTTGTAGAAAAAGATTAATAGAAAGCTATTAGTCATGTAGACAAAATGATTATATTAGCAAATGTGAAGTTAAATAAAACATTTATTGCGTATTAAAAAAAAACCTTATTTAAAATAAAAATAATTATAATATATAAAAAAAACTAAAAATATTGCATAAATAGGACGAAAAAAAAAACATTTAAGATTTTTTATATAATATGTTTTTCCGTTTTTATGAAAGCACACGTAAAACAATAAAATAATTTTTTTTTCTTTTTTTAATATATAGAAAAATTAAAAATATTGGGTAAATAGGACAAAAAGAAAAAAAAATATTTTTTTATATAATATATGTTTTCCGTTTATATGCTAAACACCCGTAAAACAATAAAATAATTTTAATTTCTTTTTATAGTAAAAATGTGTATGTGTTTGAAGAAAAAATATGTTTTGTATTTTTTTAGAATTAATTTAAAATACAAGTGTTAGATTATTTATAAGTAGAAAAGTTAATTAGTTTTATTTAATTAATACTATTAAAAATAAGGATTAAATTATTTAAAGTAAGGGGTTAAAATGAAATTATTAATGCTGACATCATTAAAATGATCTAATGGTTCAAATTAAAGTTGAATTTCCATCTAATGGTTAATACTTTACCAAGTGACATTTTAGGCCCATTTTTTATTATATATTAAGATAAGATATAACAATTATTTGCATAATTAATGAATGTGTAGTAACCTAATATACGAAAAGGTAACTGTTTTATTTAATAGCAAAACCAAGAAAATAAAATCTAAAGTTATATTAACTATATAAAACAAATAGCATATTGATATGTATCTTATTTATTATACTAGATTATTGTCCCGCGATAGCGCGGGTAAATATAGACAAAAAATTGAATCGTAAACTTTATGTTAATGAACTTGTTCTTTTAGATTATTATGAGTATACAATATTGTACGTATAATAACAAATATATATTTATGTTTATACACATGTTGTTTATAGCTATAATAACATATATACATTTACGTTTATACATATATTTTAATATTTTATATTAAGAGATTTTATAATAGTAATAATAAGGTAAATCATAGTCCATTTACAAATATTTTTTTTATTGTAGTGGTGTGAAGTTGAAGAAAGAATGCAATTATATATTGTATGAGGGTGTAAAAGAAAAAAATATTTGATAACATCATCAGTCTAATCTAACGGTTGAAATCAAAATATCTAACTCATCCAACGGACCTTACTTTGCCATGTGGCATTTAAGCCCTCTCTTTTATTATATATTAAAGATTAAAGATAACTTTGAATAAAAAATACATAAAGTTTAAAAACAACTGAAGACGTACCTAATTTGTTTAATAGCGTAATAACAACAACAAAATATAGAAAGTCTACACACACACATATTTGGGTTAAGAGGATCACACTGGCATTTGGATGATGAAAAATAACAAAGTTGTCCTGATTTTATAATTAGGATTTTGAGGTCAATATCTTAAATTTAAGGGTATGTTTGATTGAAAATTTTTGAAGGACTTTAGCTTATATTTTTTTGGAATCCTTATATAAGTCTTGTTTGAATGAATATTTTATGATGAACTTATTGAAAATAAAATCCCTCGTAACTCGTAAGCCCCACAATGATAAACCTTTTCAAAATGCTTTTAAATGAGGTTTGGGATTTTGATCTATAAAATTACTAAAATACCTTTATAATTAATTATGTTTAAAATATGAGTATTTATAAGCTTGTCCATTTTTGTTATTTTATACTCATAAATTCAACCTTCAACGTGGTTACCAAATATAGAAATAAAATCATAAGCTCTTATAAGTCCAAGCTCTTCATCTTAATCTTAATCTCCAGATCTATCTAGTTTTGCCATATACACCCTAAGTCTTTGATACGTTATAAGATTGGAGGACTGTTAAATTAATTACTTCACATATTACTAAGATGATATGATATCCTAGCAATCCCACAAAGTCGTTGATGTAACTGAAATAAAACAAAGTTCCAAGTTTTGGAGTGATTAACACGGTTTGAACATTTCATGGGTGGGACATGGAATGATGGTGCGTGAATTAGAGGTTCTGTTTTAGTCTCCCCGGCAACTTATGAATGTGACTACATATTTCATTTTGTTTCTCATTGAATATTTCCGTTTTTGTGGCCCGTGCAACACGCTTTGAAGAATTGTTTCCCCACAATACTGTATGTAACAATGAAAGTTTCATGGGTAGGCCAAATGATGGATGATATGTTGCTTTAGTCACCCTTTGTGTCTCCCCCGTCCAACTTTTCGTGGAAACTGGCTACATCTTTCCTTCCATACTCTATCTCTTCATTACTAATTACCTTAAAATAAAGGTCAAGAGTAATGAAACGATACGGGTAATAAAATGTTTTGATCATTTGTTTTGTATAGTTAACGTATCCTTCAACCATGTTCACGGCTCGACTTTAAATGTGTAAGACAGATAAAATTAAAGGAAAGCATGCTGCAAGAATTTATAAAAACCTTACACACCGTATCTTAAGCCAAACAAATACTTTTTGCTTATTAACTGGCTGTAAATTTAAAATTTGAATATTTCACAAAACCTACAAATAATTTTGTAATAGTTTGGCTAAATCCTATCTAGTATGCTTCCATTCTCTGATAAAATCATAGAAAGAAAAACACGCATAATAAGATTGTATTTTTGCCCTTACAACACGGTTTGTAGAAGTTTTGCATTAGTAAATTTGTATTTTTGCCCTTACAACAAACGTTTCATGATCAGTCATGTGTAGGCCAAATGAGGGATGATGTGTTGTCTCCGAATCCAACTTTCATCGAAAGTGGCTACAAATTTCATTTCATTTCATTTAGGAGTCTCTGTCAAACTTACATGAAAGTGGCAGGAAATTCCATATGGTCACTGATACCTTTTTAAAAGCAAGATTTTGTTTATTTTTCAAGTCATTTATAACCTTCAAAGAAACATAACTTGTTTTCCTCTTCTTCTCATTTTACCTTCTTTCCTTCCGTATTACTAATAAACATTTCCTTTCCCTAAGAAGAAAATAACTATGAGTTTCAGCTTGCTATTCGAGTATATACATCTTTTGAAACAACTGAAGTCTTACAGCAACATTCCAGACGATTTGTATTATTCCTTTAGACATTTCATCTTGTTAACATACGAGACAGGTCTGCAAAGCAGGTTCAGCGAACCTATGCCATGGATTGGGCTCTATATTGCATTAGCCTCTCTTTTTTGCATCCTTCCAATGGTGGCTGATTTAGTACATGGTTTGCGCAGAAGAAAACTATGGTTCCCCTGCAAATATTTCACTTTGAATGCTGCTACTCTTACTGTGATAGCTGTTGCAGTGAAGCTACCCATGGACTTAAATAATTCAATGCCAGGAGACATAGACAAAGCTGCAAAGTTTGGAAGCATGGCGTTTATGTGCACAATAATGGCTAATTTTTTGCCTTCTTTAGCAACGATGGACACCAAGGAACTGGTGACAAATATCATAGCACTAAGCATTCTGGTAATCACCTTGGTTGTGAATGTTTGCATTCAAATAAGCACGGGTGTTCTTTCTTTTTTTATAACTAATGAGGAGATACTTGAGAATATAGACGATGTTAAAGTTCTATCAGCGTACACATATGTGCCTATATTTGACATCATAGCAACCATTTATGTTGGCTTGTTACTCTTGTTGCTGATAATATATGCATGCTCTTCTTTAGCCATTCTAAAGTCCAAACAGATACTAGAAACAAAATACCAAGCACGTCATGAAACAGCTTTAAATGACCTCAAATCAGGAAGATTAACAGTGGAGAATTTAAAGAAGCATGTGAGCAACTACTGGATCATGGCAGAAACCGGAAGCCCCCAATTCATGACAGTGTGCTCTGCTACATCCTCTGCTTCAGGGGTACTATGTGCTTTAAGCACTGGATTTCCCTTATTCCTTATGTTTTCTGGTATACATTCTTATTTAATGAACTATAACTCTATGGACTATAACTCTGATTATAAGTGGTCAACGTTAGTGATTCTCATAATACAGTGTCTCGGAGTTATATTGGGTTCAATTGCCCCACTTTTTAGATGTTTTGCAGACTTAAGCTTTAAGTTATCGATAAAATGGATTTGGAGCCATATTAAGATCCTTAAAGTAGAGAAGTACTGGACTCACAAGTTATCTGACTGGAAACAGAGTAACATACCATTCTCATCCGGTAGCCGCAAATGCAAGATCGTCATCCATAATTTGAAAGTCCTAATTCTTAATATTTGTATAGGATTTCAAATGACAGTTGTGGTTACATGCAAGATGATAGGGTTATTCTTCATTTTCTATGTGATATGTGTCTTGTGTTGTTTTCATTGTTTGAAGTGGTTAAAAGCCCTGCTTGTTGCCCTGGGTATTTGGTGGATAAAGGATCCTGAGCAAGAACAAAACGAAGATCTTCGACGGTATGTTTTGCAACTTCAAGACGATATGGAACTTGCTGATAGAACACTGAAAGGCATTACAAAATCTGTTAACCTTCTGATTAAAAAGGCTGAAAAACGACAACCCAAAAATCTTATGAAGCTGCTAGCGGAATTTAGACATTTTGAAAGAGTTGAAAGATATGACATCCATCATGTTACGCCTTTACAAGCAAGAGGGTATCCTGATTACTGGAGCTTACCGTTGATAACATTGACAACAATCGCCATTTCTCTTCCTAATGTCCAAACAAAGTCGGTTGATAGGTTACTAAGCAGTGTGAGTGAAGGTCTTGCATATGCCACAATTGTGGAAGAAAGTCTCGGTGCTAATACTACCGATCGCCATGTAAGCATTATGAAGGCGGCTAAAATGTTGTGGCTAGAAGTTGAAGTCTACCACAAATGGTTAGGAAACAAGTTGCAAAAACTTGCTCTTCCAAGAAAGACAACAGGACAAGTTCTGCAATGGTTCAAGGATACATCCCAAAACAAAATCATGGAGGTTGAAAGTACGGATTTTGGAAGCCCAAATGATAATTCCATCTACTTGTCCATTTGTGCCACTTCGATGTACGAAATTACTGAAGCAATCTTGCTTTCTCACCAGACGAACATTGACCAGGTTAACGAAGAGGAGATGTTCTCTAAATTAACATCCATGATCGCGGATATATTAGCTTCTTGTCTCACCAACTTACCCCAAGTCATAGCTATGAAATGCCATGAAAGTGCCATAGAGAAAAGGGAGGCCGGTGTTTATGCTGCAGCTCAACTCCTCGGTGAGACTACACAGATAATCAACATGCTTCAAGATCACGAACTTCCAAGCTTGAATCCAGATGAGTTTGCGTTCATTGACAAGTGGCGCGTTCATTTAAAGCATCCATTTCCTTAAAAAAAAAAACATTTATGTTCTTCAAGTAATGAAGTAAGATATATGCACTATTTTTGGTTTAAGCATGTTCTAATGCTTTTACTTATAGATTTGTTGTATTGTTGTTTATGTTTTTCAATTCATCTTGGTTGAGCGTATGGAGGAGAAAGTAGGAGACGATGGGACGACCGAAAACCGAACAAAAAAATATGAACGTCTCATACTTCTTCACCAATTTTCCATATTATTCATCCAAATATATAGAATACAAGAATCATGCATAAGTGAAACCCTAATGGAGCATAAACCCGCTTGGGTCAATTTATTCTCTAATAGAATCACTCATGGGGAAGTTCATAATCAAGTCGGTCATTAAGGTCAAGGTACAAGTACTTTATGCATGTAAACCTCAAGTTTATAAGTTTATTATAGACTAGTATGGTGACCGGTCTGTATAAAACTAATTTCCTAAAAGCATAACGATTAAATTTATTATAGATTAGTATGATGACCGCGCAGTGCAACCTTTATAAAACACAACATCACATGGGTGTTTTAAAATACTTACTTGAATTCAATGATAAAGAAGGGGCTTATGAAACATCGAAAGTGGACTGTTTATCTGTTTTTGGGCTTGACTCGCACTACATGGATCTAAATAGTGGGCTTATTGGTGGTCAAAAAAGTACTTTATAACAGCAAATTCGATGCCATTATGAGTTTTTGAGGCCCGGGTCTCTTAAAAAAATGAGGTCTTAAAATTGATTATAAACTAAAATATACTATTAACTATCTGAAATAATTTGACTTTAA
Source organism: Senecio squalidus (assembly GCA_910822075.1). Lineage (NCBI taxonomy): Eukaryota > Viridiplantae > Streptophyta > Magnoliopsida > Asterales > Asteraceae > Senecio > Senecio squalidus. Next base: position 3,699,705 of record CAJVGC010000591.1, on the reverse strand, counting down.
AATTTTCATACTATTGTCAATGCTAAAGTTTGAGACCTAAAAAGCTTGGATGCCTATGAAGCGCATTATTTTTTAGCTTTATGCTTTTAAGGCAGAAGCTAAAAAGTATTTGCGATAGTCAAGTAGGAGGTAACTCACATTCGCCGGTCCATTGATAGGTTATGTGTTTTTCCTAGAGACATTATCAAATGACGAATTAACTTCTCTTTGTCAACATTTTCCTTATTCAATGAACTTTTGAAGAAATGTAACTACAATCAAACACAAAGGGTATTCAAATATTTTTAAGTGAAAATATCTCAAAACAAAAAATAACAATCACGAACGATTAAAACTATTTCAAGCTGACTTCGTTAATAAACATGTTTAATTAACTTTTATATATATATAAAAGTTTTGATAAATGTGTCATCATAACATACATGTATGATAGTGGTAATAACTTTGTTACGTTTTGTGGTATTGTGTCAAAACATCAATTTTTCTTAAAAAGTGTCAATAAATACAATACCTATAATAACTAAAACCGACAAATGGATATAACTTTTCTTGTAGCTTAAGTGTTTTGAGATCAGATTTTATGAAAGAAAAAAAGGTTAAAGCATAAAGAAATGATAGATAATAAAAATAAATGAAGATATATATTCGAAGTGATGGGGACTTTTGCTGAATAGTTATAACACAAATTCGAAGTCTACGCATTTTAGATAAATAAAGTAATGAAAACATTGAACATTTCATGGGTGAACAAGAGGTAATTTTTTTAGTAGCACTCAAAGTCTTCCCCGCCAACCTTTGGTGGAAAGTGGATTTCAGACAACTCGAAGAGCCGGAATTTATTTATTTGTAAGTCCATTCATAACATTCTTACTCTTTCTAAAATTACATCAGATGATCATGCGCTGTGTATGATCTAAACCATGATCCTACATATTTAATTTTCCGTGCAAATCGCCATTCCCTTTCCCTTGGAAGAACGGAATTTATGGGTACCAGTACGTACGACTATTATAAACATGTTTGGGAACAACTCAAGTCTTGCAACAACATTACGAATGATGTTCTAGATTCCGTGACATGGTTAATGGATCAGTCATATAAGCAAAACAAATACAGCGAACCTATGTTATGGATTGGGATATATATAGCATTAGCATCTCTCTTTTGCATCGTTGCTATGGCGGCTGATTTAATACATGGTTTTCTAAACAGAAAACTGTGGTTCCCGTGTAAATATTTCACGCTCAATGCTGCTTCTTTGACTGTGATAGCTGTTGCGGTGAAGCTACCTGTTGACCTAAATAATTCAATGCCTGGAGAGGTGGACCAGATAGCAAAGCTTGGAAGCATGGCATTTATGTGCACTATGATGGCTAATTTATTGCCTTCTCTAGCAACCATGAACAACAAGGAACTTTTTACAAACATTGTGGCGTTAGATGTTCTGGTAATCACCTTGGTTGTGAATGTTTGCATTCAAATAAAAACTGGTGTTATAATGACGGTTGACACTTCAGATATTGGTGATAATTCCGGTTACGCAACTTTTGTCTATGGTTTAATGGCTACCATTTATGCGGGTATGCTGCTCATGTTGCTGATTATACACACATGCTCAGCTTTGACAATTCCAAAGTCCAAACAGATTTTAGAATCGAAATACAAAGTAGGTCATGAAACAGCTTTGAAGAACCTAGAGTTGCAAGAAACAGGACGATTAAGTGTTGAAAAGCTAAAGCAGCATGTGAGCAACTATTGGATTATGGCGGTATCTGGCAACCCCCAATTTATGGCAGCTTGCTCTGCTACAACCTCTGCTTCTGGGGTAATATGTGCTTTTAGCACTCTCATACATACTTTTTATACAATTTCAATTATTCGAGAAGACTTACTAAAGTACTATGCTTCGGATTATAACTGGTCAGTGCTAGTGATTCTCGTAATACAGTTTATCGGAGTTATAGTGGGCACAATTGCCCCACTTTTTAGATGTTTTACAACTTTAAGTTTGAAGTTGTCCATAAGATGGATTTGGAACCATATCAAGGTCTTTAAAGTAGAGAGATATTGGACTCAGAAGTTGAAAGATTGGAAACATAGTAGCATACCATTCTCAATCAGTAATCGCAAAAGCAAGATTGTCATCCATAATTTTAAAATCCTAACTCTAAGCGTATGTATAGGATTTCAGAAAATTGTTGTCGTAGCATGCAAGATATTAACGTTGATCCCGATTTTCTTTGTGATTTTTATCTTGTATTGTATACGTTCCTGGAACTGGTTGAAGGCCATGTTTAGTGACTCACCTATCGTGTTAGTAAATAGTACTGCTCCAAACGACACAAGTATAGATCATAACCATTATGTTTTGCAACATCAAGAAGATATGGATCTTGCTGAGAGAACAATCATAAAGATTTCTAACTCGGTGAACAACTTGATCAAGATGGCTGAAAAGCAACAACCGTATTATCTAATGAAGCTTCTAGAGGGATCTATAAATTTTGAAGGAGTCGATTCCTTTGCCAGCCATCAAGTTCCACCTTTACTTTTAGAAGAACCTATTAATTGTTGGAGCTTACCTGTAGTAACCATGACAAGCATAGCCCTTTCGCTTCCAAAAATCCAAACCAGCACTGTAAATAACCTGCTAAGAAGTGTGAGTGAAGGCCTAGTATACGTAATACATGTGGAAGAAAGCCTCAATGGTACAGATGAATACGTAAGCGTTCAAAAGGCGGCTAAAATGTTATGGCTAGAAATTGAGGTCTACCACAATTGGTTAGGGAAGAATATGAAAATACTTGCTCCTCGAGCAAATACAGCAGGACAGATTCTGCAAGAGTTCAAGAAGATTGCTAAAAACATAGTTAGTCATGAGGTGAATATTACGAATACCGGAAGCCCAGATGATAATTCCATATACAGGTCTATTAACGCCAACTCGATGTATCGAATCACCAAAAAAATCCTTCTTTCCTACGACACCAACATTGAGTGGGTAAGCCAAGAGGAACTATTCATGAAATTATCGTCAATTATAGCTGACATATTGGCCGCTTGTCTCACTAACTTACCCCGAGTCATAGCAATGAAATGCCATGAAAGTAAGATAGAAAAAAGGGAGGCAAGTGTCCATGTTGCAGCCCAGCTCCTCGGTGAGACTGCACAGATAATCAACATCCTTCAAGATCGTGAACTCCCAAGCTTAAATCCAAATAAGTTGCCGCTTATGGACAAGTGGCGTGATTATTTAAATCATCCATATCCTTAAAACCCATTTATGCTCTTAAAGTAATGAAGTAAGTTCGTTAATACATTTCATTCTTTTGGGTGAAGATAATGTCATTTTTCGTCTGATTTCCTTTATTTCGTTGTTTTGACAGCTCGATATGAACTGCAATCTGCAGAATCAAGCTAATGAGATTTTGTGGGCAACAGCTTCCTCATATAAGTATAGAATGAGAACTTATGCTCCTTCAAGAAGTCTAAACTATTAGATTTACAAAGTATGTCTAGTTTACTTCTAAAATAGTACTTTGTATGTAGTCAAATGTTTTTTTTTTTAATAAGACTATATTTAGTTCTCTTGTTGTGGTTTGAGGCATGGTGGACTTATAACTTTATTCTTTTAGTGTTTTCATACTAACAATTAATTTACTTTAAGCTATTGATAAGCAAAGAGACCCAAAACTACGTCTTGCTAGACTAAACGATAATCAAAGCGTAAAGCTAGAAAAAAAAAAGTAGAGACACAACTAGTGGCGAATCTAGGATTCACAACCATGTGTGAAGGGGGTTGAATAATGGTTACGGTTTGGACAAGACGGGTATAACATCAATTTACTTCTTTGTTACCTCACTAAAAAAAGTATATAAAAAATGTAAGAGGTATAAGGTTCGATAATTCATGTTCAAGACATATTACGAGTTCAAAAAGTCTTGTGCTTATCTTTTTAGTTCATGAAATATTGTCATTCGTTTGACTTTTGTTTATTGTATAGCATCTATTAATCTATACAAAATTAAAGACTGTATTTGACAAAGGAGAGTTACCGGTGTGCGTTTTCGTTGAGACTTGACTGCCGATATTGTGCGAGTCAAAATTGAAGAAAGAAGTTGCGTTTTTCATTAGTTGGGCCATCAATTCCTTTTACATGGGCTTATTATAATAATAATAATAATAATAATAATAATAATAATAATAATAGAGAAAAGATCATTTTTTTTTTTTTGGAAAGGCAAATACTACAAACACTATATACAATTCACCAAATTTACAATTCACCAAGTTGTCTCCACCGAGACTTGAACCCATGACCTTCTAGTCAATGGGTCACCCACATACCGCTAGGCTAGAAGCCCTTTGGTGAGAAAAGATCATTTAAGACCACATAATGGATTAAGACAAAAAGACCTATTTTGGACCATTGGATCAAGATGATCAATGGTCAATATTTCATGAGCTAATTAACTTAAAATTAAAGAAATAAAACACGGAGGGGTAATATGGTCATTTTACACATTCTTTTTTTTTTCCAACCCAGTCTCTCTCTTCTCTCTTCTCTCATTCAATTTCAAAACCCTTCTCTTTCAATCCTACAAACACAATCAAATTCTCTCAATCCCGTGTTAATCTTCACGAAATCGTTTTAAATCATTATACGATGTCCCATGAAACTATATGATTTTTGTGATTTTCTTCTTGTCTGCCAACTGTTTGATGAAATGTTTCAATGAAATTATGTTTTTTTTTTCCAGTTAATGTTTTGATTTGTTTGAAAGTTTAGTACTTTTTGATGTTTGCCATCTATTTGATGAAATGTCTGATTGAAGTTTATAGGTTTTGTTTTCAGTTATATTATCATCTTTTGAAATTTGACTACTTTTTTATACCAATGAAATTGAAGTTTTTTTAATCACTTATAATATGATCTCTTTGAAAATTGGGAACTTTTTTTATAAAAATTTAATTATTGTTTTTTTTTAATTGATCTCTTTGAAATTTGGGTATTTTTTTTATAAAAAATTAATTATAGTTTTTTTTTTTTTCTTCCAAGTTATATTATGATCTCTTTGATATTTGAGTACTTTTGTTTTTATAAAAATGAAACTATAGTTTTTTTTTCCAGATATTATGATGTGTTTGAACTTTGAGTACTTTTTTGATGTCATGTCAACTGTTGGATGAAATGTGTTATTGAAAAAATTGCTTCTTTGGTTATGTAGGTTCAAGAATGCTATGAACTTTCTGCTGAGTACGAAGGAAAACGCGATCCAAAAAAGCTCGAGGAGCTTGGAAATGTGCTGACAAGTTTAGATCCAGGGGATTCTATTGTGATTGCGAAAGCTTTTTCTCACATGCTTAACTTGGCTAATCTGGCTGAAGAGTTTCAGATTACTTATCGCCGAAGGATTAAGCTGGAGAAGGGTGTTTTCGCTGATGAAGCGAATGCTACTACTGAATCTGATATCGAAGAAACTCTTAAGAAACTTGTGCATCAGCTAAAGAAGTCTCCTGAGGAGGTTTTCGATGCACTCAAGAATCAAACGGTTGACTTGGTTTTGACTGCTCATCCAACTCAATCGGTCCGTAGATCTTTGCTTCAGAAGCATGGAAGGTATACCATATAATCCCTTATTTTGTATAAAGCATGTAACTTTTTCATTCGAAAGATCATTCTTGACATTATAAGCGCCATTTATATATTATGTGGGGGTATTTTAGGCAATATCAGAGGACCCAGACGATGCACTTCAATGGCATCAATTAGGGCTTCATAGTCTTTGTACACAAGACTTTAAAACATCCCAAACATACCTTAAAGCGGCAGTTGCTCGAGACAAGGAATGCTCCTATGCTTCGTCAAACCTAGGTATTTCACAGTTTTTATACCGTCTTAATTTGAACCAAAAATATTTCTTTGATAGTTTGATATTCCCTCGTACGAAAAGTCGCAAGGTTTGACACTTTGACTAGAAATATGTTCATAGCTTATTAACAACACTTTAACAACAGGCATCTCTCTACAACTATCGGACACATCATGTTTTCAAGCTGAAGAAGTATATAAACGCGCCTTATCTTTAGCAAACCCTCAACAAGCACACACGATCTTTTATAACTTAGGAAACTTTTACCGACAACAAAAACAATACGACTGTGCAAAGGCCATTTTTACAAAGTCGTTGGATCTGCAGCCTGGTTACGCACCTGGGTATAACAATTTAGGACTTGTATTTGTTGCTCAAAGACGATGGGAAGAAGCAAAATTCTGTTTCAATAAAGCGTTTGAGGCTGACCCGTTATTAGATGCAACCAAGTCGAATATGATTAAAGCAGCAGCTATGTGTAGAGTATGTGCACCACTTCTTAATTAAGTTTGTATTAAATGTTGTTGTCGTAAATATTTTTATCAGATGTTGTTAGTCAATTAGTGTAAGTAATTTGTACATAATGCATATATTTAGTTTGCTAATTTGCCCGATTTGTCTTTAAAATATATGGTTTTAGTTTGCTTTCGTTCATGTACCCGAGGAATACTAGTATATCAATCTTTGATGGCATCCAAAATAACACTAGTGAATTTTTCTTTTGTTTTTACTACTTATTTCAATGGAAACGAGTGTCGACGAAAGGCTCAAATTTTATAAAAAGTCGACATTGAGGAAATAACACACATTTTTCATATCTTAAGATACCAAGGCTCTGTATGGAGCTAAAAATGGTTTACCAAAATCTGAAACATACCCATTAATGAAATGACAAGAATTTGCTCAAAGTTCAACCTGGTTCATGGTTAGGTTTTCGGGTTTAACCATTATTGCATGGTCTGTTTCTCGATCTCCTATTCAAAATTTTCATTATTTTACGGATTTCGTCTATTCTGTTTAAAACTACATGCAATGTCCTTGAGTTTAGAAAATTGTAAGATAACGGGTTCTTATGGGTTGAGGCAAAGAACTGATACAATTGTTACGTGGTATGATAAATCATATATGAAATAGGTATATCATATATGATATACCTGTTTTCAAGTAATAGGTATATCATATATGATATACCTATTTTCAACTAATAGGTATATCATATATGATATACCTATTTCAAGTAATAGATATATCATATATGATATGGTTATGTTATTTGATACATATCATATATGATATAACTATCATATATGATATAACTATCATATTACTTTTGAAATAGGTATATATATCATATATGCTTATAATATCATATATGATATACCTGTTTTCAAGTAATAGGTATATCATATATGATATGGTTATTTTATTGAGAAAATCACAAAAGTAATCACCTCAAAATTCAAAAATACCAAAATAATCATTTGATTCGCGCCACTTTTCTCGCGCCATTTTTTTTGTCGCGAGATTGAAAATAATATAAATGATTGGTGATAAATTGACCACGTCCTCGCGACTTTTTTGGTCCTCGCGACATTTTTCTCGCGCCAATTTCTGACCAATCATTTATATTATTTTTCAATCTCGCGACGAAAAAAATGGCGCGAGAAAAGTGGCGCGAATCAGATGATTATTTTGGTATTTTTGAATTTTGAGGTGATTACTTTTGTGATTTTCTCTATTTTATTTGATACATATCATATATGATATAACTATCATATTATTTTGAAATAGGTATATACCATATATGCTTATAATATCATATATGATATACCTGTTTTTAAGTAATAGGTATATCATATATGATATACCTGTTTTCAAGTAATAGGTATATCATATATGAATACCTGTTTTCAAGTAATAGGTATATCATATATGATATACCTATTTCAAGTAATAGGTATAACATGATGTTTGTCCTATCATATATGATATCCGTATCATATATGATATATTTGTTTTCAAGTAATAGATAATAACATATCATATATGATAGTTATGATATGGTTATGTTATTTGATACATATCATATATGATATAACTATCATATTACTTTTGAAATAGGTATATATATCATATATGCTTATAATATCATATATGATATACATGTTTTCAAGTAATAGGTATATCATATATGATATTATAAGCATATATGATATATACCTATTTCAAAGTAATATGATAGTTATATCATATATGATATGTATCAAATAAAATAACCATATCATATATGATATACCTATTACTTGAAAACAGGTATATCATATATGATATACCTGTTTTTAAGTAATAGGTATATCATATATGATATACCTGTTTTCAAGTAATAGGTATATCATATATGATATACCTGTTTTCAAGTAATATATATGATATACCTGTTTTCAAGTAATAGGTATATCATATATGATATACCGGTTTTCAAGTAATAGGTATATCATATATGATATCCGTATCATATATGATATACTTGTTTTCAAATAATAGGTAATAACATATCATATATGATAGTTATGATATGGTTATGTTATTTGATACATATCATATATGATATAATTATCATATTACTTTGAAATAGGTATATATCATATATGCTTATAATATCATATATGATATACATGTTTTCAAGTAATAGGTATAACATAATATGATGTTTGTCCTATCATATATTATATATGTATCACATATATTGTGTACTTATCATATATGATATACCCACTATTCTTAATGCAAAATGTGCCTTTCACATATGATATGCCTATCATATATGGTATCCGTATCACATATATGGTGTACTTATCATACATGATATACCCACTATATTCTGAATGCAAAATGAAATAAAACAAAATAAACTTCAAAGTTTACTAAACAAAACATGAAAACAAAGTACTAAATCAAATTCTTAATTACAAACATGTATACTTTTTTCTCGGGACATTCTCTTTTCTTGGCAGATTCTATTTTCTCGGCAACTAGCTTGTTCAGAAGAGCTTGCTTTTCCTCGGCAGATATCTTACATGTCCTTATGTTATGAGCAGCTTCACCGCATTTTCCAATATCTTACATGTCCTTATGTTATGAGCAGCTTCACCGCATTTTCCAATATTATCAGGACATATAAGTATAACTATTTGCGTAACCCCCTTTATTGCATGCTTCGGTTAGTATCAAAAATCTTACACACAAGGCCTTCTAACTGAATAAAAAGCTTCTTGAGTAATTAAATATCTTTTATAAACTTTTCATATAAAAAATTTATTGTTTTTTAACTCTGAAATTAGATGCATTTTTTTCAAGATTAGATGTATTTTTTCAAAAGTTAGATACATTATTCAAAAACTTAGATGCATTTTTAAAATGTTAAATGTAGTTATTTTTTTTCTTTTTTCTTTTCTTTTGTCAAAACTATATCAAGTGGGTACTTTATGAAAAGATAATTAAATGTTAATTCTATTGGTATAATTAGTTTTTCCTAAAAGCTATTTATATATACTCTCGATATGTTAATTTAAAGTTTGTATTTGTTTTAAATTAATTTTTGAAATAGTTTTATTTTGGATCGTGTTTATATATGATCCTATTCCTAGGAGCAATGGTATAATGTCTGAAAATACTCCTAAAAATATGATACGTACAAGTGTAATAGTCAATGTAAAGAAAGAGAATAACTGAATTACACATTATTTTATGATTTTAGAATGATAATTTGAAGGAATGGATAAAAGGATTAATTATTTAGCAAAACGCATATAAATATATATCAATATACATATATTTTCTGTTACTTAAAGACTCCATTTTTTGAGTTTTTATGTTAAATAAATATATTAAAAAGTTGGTTTTTTTGGTTTAAATCGAAAATTAAAAGAATATGGTTGGTAGTTTGGTTTGGTTGGATTTTTTCTTGACCTAGGTCAAAGTCAGTATTGTTAGTCAAATATAATATTAAAAAAACCAGCCCCATTCTTTGACCAATGCAACACGGTTAGTGTAATTTAAAATTTATAATAACGAATACTTTGAAAATCTATCATTTTTCCTCTACTTGTCTTTAGCCTTCCTATATTTTAGGAAATTCTTGTATAGTGTTACAAATATTATCTCCAATTATAAGTATAAGTTAATAATTATGGTTGACTATTATGAATATGTTTGGGAACAAGTGAAGCTTTGTGACAACATTTCGTTTGATGATCAATCTTTCTTGTTTAAGTTACTAGACCAGTCCGATCAGCAAGACAGATACAGCAAACCTATGCCATGGATTGGGATGTATATCGCCTTAGCGTCTCTATTTTGCATTTTTGCAATGGCGGCTGATTTAATACATGGCTTTCGGAATAGAAAACTATGGTTCCCGTGTAAATATTTCACTCTAAATGCTGCTTCTCTCACTGTGATAGCTGTTGCAATCAAGCTACCTGTGGATCTAAATAACTCGATGCTCGGTTATGTGGACCAGGCTGCAAAGCTTGGTAGCATGGCCTTTATGTGTACCATGATGGCTAATTTATTGCCTTCCCTTGCAGCCATGGACAGCAAGGAACTTCTCACAAACATCACAGCTTTAAGTATTCTCGTAATCACCTTGGTTGTAAATATTTGCATTCAAGTAAAAACTGGTGTTGTTTCAAGTGCTGGAGTAGATTATCGATTTGTACCTACTTACACAGGCCTGGTAGCAAACACTTATGTGGCTATGCTACTCGTCTTGCTCATAATTCATATATGTTCAGCTTTAACGATTCTTACATCCAAAAAGATACTAGAATCGAAATATCAAGCGGGTCATGAAACAGCTTTGATAGAGTTGCAACAACCAGGGAGAGTACTAACTGTTGAGAAGCTAAAGAAGCATGTGACCAAGCATTGGATTATGGCAGGAACGGGCAGTCCCGAGTTCGTGTCAGTTTGTTTTGCTACAACGTCTGCCTCTGGGGTAATATGTGTATTAAGTACTATCATACATACTACTATTTTTCTATACACGTGTCAATATCTAGACGAACGTGATTCAGATTATAAGTGGTCAATGTTGGTGATTCTCATGATTCAATTTATCGGAGTCGTATTAGGTACAATTGCCCCACTTTGTAGATGCTTTACAGCCTTCAGCTTTAAGTTGTCCGGAAAATGGATTAGGGACCATATCAAAGTGTTTAAAGTTGAGAGCTATTGGACTCAGAAGTTGCGTGATTGGAAACAGAGTAGCATACCTTTCGCAGTCGGTAGCCGCAAAAGCAAGATTGTCATCCATAATCTGAAAATCCTAATTCTAGGAATTTGTATAAGATTTCAGAAGACAGCTGTGGTAGCCTGCAAGATGATAGCGATGATCCCGGTTTTCTTTGTGATCTGGGTATTTTATTGTAAACGTTGTCTGAGGTGGATAAAGACTATGTTTAGTGTCTCCGATATAGTCATGGAAACAAATTCTGAACATCTAGAAATTAATAATGATCAAAGGCGTTATGTTTTGCAACTTCAAGATGATATGGAGGTTGCTGAGAGAACATTGACTGGCATTACAAGTTCTGCAGACCGATTGATTCAAAAGGCGGAAAAGCAACAACCAAACAAACTTATTAAGCTTCTAGAAGAATCCGTAAATTTTGAAGGAGTTGGAAAGTATGACAGCCATCATGTTCCCGCTTTGTTCACAGAAGTATATCATGATTGCTGGAGCTTACCATTGGTAACTCTAACAACCATCACCATTTCTCTCTCTAATATCCAAAAGAACGTAGCTGATAGGTTACTGAGCAGTGTGAGTGAAGGTCTTAGATATGTCACACTTGTGGAAGAAACCCTCAATGCTACGGATGAATATGTAGATATACGAAAGGCAGCTGATATGTTGTGGTTAGAAGTTGAAGTCTACCACAAATGGTTAGGAAACAATCTGCAACATACGGCTCAAGTGAATACAGTAGGACAGATTCTTCAATGGTTCAAGGATGCATCCAAAAACAAAATCAATGAGGTGGAAAGTACGGATTATGGAAGTCCAGATGATAATTCTATCTATATGTCTATTTGTGCCAATTCAATGTATCGAATCACAGAAACAATCCTGCTTTCCAATAACACCAACATTGAGGAAGTTAGCCAAGTGGAACTATTCACGGAATTATCATCAATGATTGCTGACATATTGGCGGCTTGTCTGACCAATTTACCTCTAGTCATAGCTATGAAATGTCATGAAAGTGCTATAGAGAAAAGGGAGGCGAGTGTCCATGTTGCAGCCCAACTCCTCGGTGAGACTACATTGCTAATCAACAACCTTCAAGATCATGAGCTACCAAGTTTGAATCCGGATGAGTTTCCGTTTATTGATAGTTGGCGTACTTATTTTAATCATCCTTCTCCTTAAAAACCATTACATCAACATAAATTTCAGAATCAAGCTGATTTGATTATCTCGAGCAACACTCTCCTAAACTATTCGAGAATGAGAGGCTATGCTCCTTCAATAAGTCTGCATCATTAGTATTCAGAAAGTAAGTTAAATTTCGATGTCAGGTTTTTGTGACCAAGTCAATGTTTCTCATAGTTTGTACTCTTGTGTATTTCTCTAATAGGAGGTCGAATTTTTTCTTTATAATAAAATAATAGATTTAGTGCATCTAGAAGTACAATACATAAAAATCCAAAATTAAACCTACAAACCAGCACCTCTAAGCTAGAAACAGCGCGTCCTAAAAACTATACATCGACATACGAAAACCAAAACAAGAAGTTCACATAATTATTTTATTGATAAGATTAACCAAATTGATAATCGTGGTTACAAGATTAATATCACAATCAAATGAATGTGAAGTAATAAGAACAAACCGAGACACAATTGACAGATTCAGGAATAAGAACCCTAAACGGGAGTTGCAGACTAATACAAGAGACAACGGCTTGATTGTATGTGTTGTGTCGATGTGTTTGTGGTTGTGTATATTTATATACAAGTTGACAGCTATAGTCCTTTTGTCAATCTTTATGACCATAAAGGTTCTTCCTGAAATAGCTTTTCATAAAAGTCAAGAATCCCCCTTGAGTAGCATAGTCACCACAAATTTAGTCCTTTCTGCAATAAACAAGTTTTGTTAGTAACTAGAAATGTTAAATGCAAAGGTTGGAACAATATTACCTTTTCAACATGCCTCCTCAACCTTAGCATTGAACAAGTCGATAAGACCCAATTTAGAACTTTAAGTAATTATGTTGTGGAGCATTTAGGACTTTTGTAAAAATGTCAGCTCTGGACCCCACCAGAGGTTGTCACCCCTTGGACTCCGCTATCGGGGGCGCTGCCCCCGCACCCCTGTCGTTTAGGGGCTTCATCCCTAAACAATCAAGATAAGTTCGAACAAGTGTGCACCCCACACTTTCCCGTCTTGTTCGATATTTACCAATATTACATTGGTTAAACAAATTAATCTCATTACACTTAAATCATATTTGTGACATAAAACACCAACATAAATCTGGATATATATATTAACATTGTACTATTTTCTACACTAGGAAAAAAAAAACTTATATAGGCTATTTGAATCAAAGTATGTGAGTATGCACCCTCCCACTACTATAGAACCGTCATGCAAACTAGTAGCTACGATTAAAAGCTTTGAGACATCGTAATGATATAAAGTGTCACAAAATCTGGTTTCTTTAGTGACATTTCTTAAAGGGTATGGTTAAAAGGTGACATGTTTTGATTATAATGAGACTTTCCAATGAGAAGGCATTTTCGTGTCTATACATAAATAAACCTTCATCCACGACATTTTTACAGTACTTCTTCTTGTAAAAATTAATCGATAGACTAATTTCATCATCAATATTCTTTTAGTTTTTAGTACTAGTTTAGCACCATTTTCAACACTAATCTGCCACAATTCCATGTCCTACTTATAAATCTCTTGAATTCATCTCTTTTTTCTATTCAATTTGTTACCTCGCCAGTTATATAACAAAAAAAACAAATGTATATTAAGGGTCCTGATAAAGAAGGAAAAACGAAAGCGAAAATAAAAGGAAGCATAAGGATCTTATGTACGTGCATAAAGTTCAAGTTAGAAGCTTGATATGTAGGAAGCTCATCAACTTATTATAGATCTTGAAGCATATTAGAGGGACCATAGGAGTAAATTTGTATTGAGTGAATTAGAATAAGAGTTGACTTCTAGTCTTCTGTCTTCCTAGAGCATTAGTATTGGTTAGTAAAACGTTTGGTTCATATTCTCTGTGTTTGATCTTAAATCCCACATATTTTTAATTTCTCTCGACATCATTCTTTCCTTAGAGGAAGAGCAGAACATAATTATGGGTTCAAACTCAGAACAGTATCTCGATGTTTTGAACCAACTATCGTGGTACGACGACAACATTCCAGAAGAGTTGATGAATTCCTTGCGGGGTTACTCGTCCTTATTCTTCAGTTTAGATGAGCAAAACAGGTACAGTAAACCTATGCCATGGATTGGGATGTATATCGCGTTAGCTTCTCTAATTTGCATCTTTGCAATAGTGGGTGATTTAATACATGGTTTCCGAAACAAAAAACTATGGTTCCCGTGTAAATATTTCACTTTGAATGCTGCTTCACTCTCTGTGATAGCTGTTGCCATGAAGCTACCTGTGGATCTAAATAATTCAATGCCAGGTTACGTAGACCAAGTGACAAAGCTTGGAAGCATGGCATTTATGTGCACCATGATGGCTAATTTATCGCCTTCTTTAGCAACCATGGACAGCAAGGAACTTCTTACAAACCTTATAGCATTGGGTGTTCTTGTAATCACCTTGGTTGTGAATGTTTGCATTCAAATTAATACAGGTGTCGTTTCTGTTCCTGAAGATTGGAAACAAGTTCATGTTAGGGGTAGTGTTAGATTTCTATCAAAATACTCACTGGGAAAACAATTTTGGATTATAGCAACTATTTACGTGGTTATGTTACTCGTTTTGTTGGTAATACATATATCTTCAGCTTTGAAAATTTTGACTTCCAAAAGGATATTAGAATTGAAAAATCAGGTAGGTCACGAATCTGCTTTGAAAGACCTCGAGTTGAAACAACCAGAAAGATTATTAACGGTTGAGATGCTGAAACAGCATGTTACGAACCATTGGATTATGGCTGGAACTGGAAGTCCCGAGTTCATCATAGCTTGCTCTGCTACAACATCTGCTACCGGGGTAATATGTGCCTTTAGCACTTTTATACACTCTCTTATTATGATTTTGATCATTCGGTTTGAATATCTAAATGAATATAAATCTGATTATAAGTGGTCAATGATAGTGATTCTTGTAATTCAGTCTATTGGAGCCATACTAGGTACAATTGCACCATTTTCTCGATGTTTTGCAGCCTTAAGCTTTAAATTGTCGATGAAATGGATTTGTGACCATATCAAAGTCTTTAAAGTAGAGAGTCATTGGACTCAGAAATTGTGTGACTGGAAACAGGGTAGTACACCCTTCCCATCCCGTAGCCACAGATTGAAGATCGTCATTCACAATTTGAAAATCCTAATTCTCAACATTGTTATAGGACTTCAGAAGACGGTTGTAATAGCATGCAAGATTGTGGGGTTGATCCCAATTTTCTTTGTGATCTGTGTCTTGTACTGTAAAGTTTGTTGGAAGTGGATAAAGGCAATTTTGAGTGCCTCGGGTATTATCTTGATAAAAAAGCCGGAGAAACTAGGAAATAATAAAGAGTGTAGTCAGTATGTTTTGCATGTTCAAGATGATATGGAGCTTGCGGAAAGAACTTTGGAAGGCATTACCAAAACTGTGGACCGCTTGATCCAAAAAGCTGAAAAGCAACATCCCAACAAACTTATTAAGCTTCTAGAGGAATCTAGAAATTTTGAAGGAGTTGGAAAGTATAACAGTCGTCAAGTTCCGACTTTACTTTCAGAAGAATATCTCAGTTGCTGGAGCTTGCCATTGGTAACATTGACAGCCATTGCCCTTTCTCTTCCTAAAATCCAAAGCAACGTAGTTGAGACGTTTCTTAGCAGTGTGAGCGAAGGTCTTGTATACGTCACTCTTGTGGAAGAAAACCTCAATGCTAGCAATGACTTTGTTAACATTCGAAAGGCATCTAAAGCATTGTGGTTAGAAGTGGAAATCTACCACCGATGGTTTGGATATAATCTGAAAAAACTTGCTCTTCAAACAAAAACAACAGGACAGATTCTGCAATGGCTCAAGGAGACCGCTAAAAATATGGTCACTGAGGTTAAAACTAAGGATATTGGAAGCCAGTATAATTATTCCATCTACACGTCTATTTGTGCCAATTCAATGTATCAAATTACTGAAACAATCTTGCTATCTTACAACACCGACATTGAGGAGGTTAGCCAAGAGGAACTACTCACTGAACTATCCTCAATGATCGCTGACATATTGGCTGCTTGTCTCACCAACTTACCCCAAGTCATAGCAATGAAATGCCATAAAAGTGGAATCGAGGAAAAAGAATCTGGTGTCCATGCTGCAGCCCAACTCCTTGGTGAGACTATGCAAATAATCAACAACCTTCAAGACCGTGAAATTCCAGGATTGAATCCAGATGAGTTTCCGTTTATTGACAAGTGGCGTGCTTACATACAACAACCCTTTCCTTAATTGATCACCAAATTGGTATGACCAATGATGTAAGTTCATCAAGATCGGGGTTTCTGTTCAATATGTAACCATAGCCTCCGGGACTATGCGAAGGCTATGGTCAAGATAGGAAAGTTATGCATCAATTACGTGTACATTAATCGTCAAAAAACTACCACCCACATGTAGGGGGTCATATTTTATTATTTATAGTATAACCGTTTAACCGCTTTAAAACATATCAAAGACTATGATTAGCATATTCCATAAATAACTTGACATGACATAAATATGACATTCGGAATGAACAATGGTCACGATGACCGCTCTTGATATGGTTAATAAGCTAAAAACCAAACCGAAACAAAAACAAAAAGAAGGGTTTAGTTACCACTAAAGTCAAAGTGTTAAACCCTAATTTAAAGTTTTAAACCTCCAACATATAAACCCTGTAAGCCGTCAGATTCTCATAAACCCTAAACCCTCTTTCTTCTTCTTCTCCAATTAAATTCTCAATAAAACCTAATTATTATCATTGAATCACATTATTAATAATAATAATAAAAATGTTAGTATTATTTGAAACCCCAGCAGGGTTTGCCCTTTTCAAAGTATTAGATGAAGGAAAACTTTCCAAAACTGATGTAAGTATATACATACATTATTATACATACATATCTCTCATCATTTTTCTAATTACTAATTATTCTGATAAAAAAAAATTTCAGGATTTGTGGAAGGATTTCTCATCTGCAGATTCAGCAAAACAGGTATTATTAGTTTTTTTTTTTTTTTTTACATAAGATTTATAAAAAGCTCAAATTTTTACTAATAAGATTATATTCTAAGTTCAGGGTTATTTTTATTTCCATTAAAAGATTAATAAAGCATACATTTTTAGTTTTTTACTGATCTAATGATATTATAAGTTCGGGGTTATTTTTATTTCCATTAAAAGATTAATAAAGCTTACTTTTTTAGTGATAAAATGATATTATAAATTCAGGGTTATTTTTATTTTTGATATGTTTGAAAAAATGGATGTATATTTAATTTTGTGTTTTTTTTCTTTTTTTTTTTTGGGAAATTGAAATTCTATTGTTATGATCTTGATTAACTATAGGTGGTAAAGCTAAAAGCTTTTTCTAAATTTGAGAACACATCGGAGGCACTTTCGGCAGCTACTTTGTTAATTGATAGTAAACCGAGCAAAGGTTTACGAAAGTTCTTGAAAGCTCATTGTGATGGTGAAACATTAGCAGTTGCAGATTCCAAATTAGGAAATGTTATCAAGGATAAGCTTGTAAGTTGTTTTTTAGCTTTAAGAACTAAGATCGTTTTACTTTTTTGGGTTTTGTTTTGTAATGCGGTTTTTGTATATTTACATACGGTTATGGATTTATGGCAGCAAATTGAATGTGTGCATAATCAAGCTGTAATGGAACTTATGAGAGGTGTTAGAAGTCAATTAACCGATCTTATAACTGGTCTCGGTTCACAAGATTTGGCACCAATGAGTTTAGGTTTATCACATAGTTTATCAAGATACAAGCTTAAATTCAGTCCCGATAAGGTGAGTGTTTTTTTTATCAGCTTTATTGGTTCTAATATCATTCAATATTTTGATTAAGTTTTTAATTGATATGGTTGTACTAGGTGGATACAATGATTATTCAAGCTATTGGTTTATTAGATGATCTTGATAAAGAACTTAACACATATGCAATGAGGGTTCGAGAATGGTATGGCTGGCATTTCCCCGAGCTTGCAAAGATTGTTCAAGATAACATTCTTTATGCCAAAGCAGTCAAGCTCATGGGTTATCGCACAAATGCTGCAAAACTTGATTATTCAGAGGTATATATAATTTTATTTGGTGATATATTATATTTAGTGATATATTGTTAAAACCGCTGTATTCATATGAAACTTTTAATTGTTAATAGATTCTTTCCGAAGAGGTTGAGGTTGAGCTAAAGGAAGCAGCTGTGGTTTCGATGGGAACTGAAGTCAGTGATCTCGATTTAACTAATATCAAAGATTTATGTGATCAAGTATTGTCGTTATCAGAATACAGAGCTCAATTATATGATTATCTAAAAAGTAGAATGAATACGATCGCTCCAAATCTTACTGCACTTGTTGGAGAGCTTGTGGGGGCTCGTTTAATTGCTCATGGTGGCAGTTTGATAAATCTTGCCAAACAACCCGGTAGTACGGTTCAGATTCTTGGGGCAGAAAAAGCTCTTTTTAGGGCTTTGAAAACAAAACACGCAACTCCTAAATACGGGCTTATCTATCATGCGAGTTTAATTGGTCAAGCTGCACCTAAAATTAAGGGGAAAATGTCTCGTTCTCTTGCCGCGAAAACTGCATTGGCAATTCGATGTGATGCTCTTGGTGATAATCAAGATGGTTCCATGGGAATGGAAAATCGTCTTAAGGTATTATTGTTTTAGAGATTTGTATTGAGTTTTTATTTTTATAACTTTCCTTTGTAAGGCTAAATATGTAGGGGTAGAACAGTAATTTTCCATTACCAATTAAGTTTTAAAGAGTTTTGTTAAATGGTTTAATATGTAGTTTTGTATCAAGTGTTTATGTATTGCTATTTGTCTTTGTTAGCTTGAAGCGAGATTAAGGAATCTTGAAGGGCGAGAATTAGGGAGATCTGCGGGTTCCACTAAAGGGAAACCAAAGATTGAGGTTTATAATAAGGATCAGAAGAAGGATAGTGGAGCGATGATTACACCAGCCAAGGTTTGTATTTATGAAGTATAACATTTTATTGATTTTATGAAGTTTTAGTCGTAAATAGTTGTATGATTGTTCTTTTTGTGTAGACGTATAATGCAGCGTCAGACTCTGTTCTTGGGCGGTTAGAAGCTGAGGCTGATTCTGTTAATGAAGGAAAGAAAGATAAAAAGAAAAAGAAGAAAGAAAAGAATGTCGATAACGATGAAGTAGAAGAAGAAGTAGAAGATGTTGGTAAAAAGGAGAAAAAGAAGAAGAAAAAGAATGTAACTGAAGAGGTGGAAAAAGAAGAGGAGAATGTAGAAACAGGAGAGAAGAAGAAAAAGAAGAGGAAACATGTTGACGCTAATGAAGAAGAAACTGAAACACCAAGTAAGAAAGAGAAGAAAAAGAAGAAGAAAACCGCAGCATGAGGTGTGAAAAAGATACTGCAAATTGACGATTATGTGCATCTTGATAACAGTTGATAGTTTAGGCGTGGGAGTTTTTATCAATATATTTTGTATAAGTTAGTTGCACATCATTATTGTGTCCATCTAATAAGCAAATTGGAAGGATCACCGTTGTTTTTTATTAAGTTCTTATATATGAGTTTATATATTCTCTTTCTCAAATATCGAAATTAAGTGAAAGACGTATTTTGTCATTCTTTTAGTTCAGTTATACTGTAATTAACCCCCATCAAGGTGACCCAGTGGTTGAACGTCCTTATATCATCACAACAAAATGTCTTGGCTTCGAACCTTCTTTGGTAATCACCTTTGGTTGGCGAGGGAAAGGGTTCGGAAACGAACACATGGAATCCTGATTAGGCCACGTTCATCTAAGAAGTCAAGAAAACTTGTTCTTTTCGGGCAACATAAATATGGAAAAACTCTGTTTACCATTTGGTTTTACTGTAGTTTTAACTTAAGAAACCCTAAATTACATGTTTCCGACTTTGAGTTTGGTCAAAAATCAAAAATCACGTCATTTAACTATAAAAATTAGAATAGACGTCATTTCAGTTAGATTTTCTAGCAATTGCGTTCTTGACCACAAAGAAATGACTAAAGTTTCATTATATTGTTTCCGTTTAAGTGCCATGATCCCAAGCACATATTGGTGCTTTTTCTGTACCGAATGACAAAGTTGTAACATAAACCCAAGTATAGGAAACACATGAGGTAATTTATCAAGTTAAAAGATGCATTTCAATTCTAAACAAAGTCAGACAAAATATGTGATAATGAGTTTCGTATTGGTTGCAATAAAACGAATTATACAGTCTCACCCAAAACAATCGTAATACATAGCTTCAGTTCAACTATAATACATATATACAATACAAAGAATACAAAATCAGATAGACAGCTGTTATGTCATTCATTTATGCATCTATGCAAGTTCGATTAGTCCTCTAAAAGAATAATTTAAACCTAAACTTGTTTCTTATTTCAATTGTAGAATCCAAGATACACATTCTCGAAGTAATTCAAACTTTTGATGTACGGCTATATTCAAAAACACTTCCATTTTTTGCTTAAATTCCGACACATTTTCCTTGAGATTAAAAGATCCAGCACACGCACAATGTTCTGCCACGTGTGCATCTTTTATTTGTTTGCATTTTGAACAAACCAAATCTTGAAGATGGTAAAGGCGTTCTCTTTGTCGAACAATTTGTAAGAGACCATTTTCCATTACTTCACGGTTATAAGGTTGACCACATTGTGGGACCCCACATCTCCATTCTTGAGTCAGTAAGTCTCTGTCACGACACAAATCTAGATCT
Source organism: Senecio squalidus (assembly GCA_910822075.1). Taxonomy (NCBI): domain Eukaryota; kingdom Viridiplantae; phylum Streptophyta; class Magnoliopsida; order Asterales; family Asteraceae; genus Senecio; species Senecio squalidus. The sequence goes on along the minus strand of CAJVGC010000591.1, from coordinate 3,678,617 downwards.
CTACAGTCGTTGCAGTAGCTGCCAAAGTAGTCCAAATTTGAAAAAATATTAGAGATGGAAAAATGGGCCAGTTTGCTGCTATGTAACGGGTCATATAGTTTTATTGTTTTACCTGCAAATCACATTTGGTAAAGTGAAAGAGAACGAAGAGTCGATATACTGTGCCTCTGGAGAAAATTCCTTTACATGCAGGTATTTTAAAAGATTCTTCCTCATGATCTGTAATTCATTAAAACAAACAAAGACTTTCAAAATAGAAAAACATAATAACAAAAAAATATCAATTAGCTAATAGAGAATTTATTTTTTTTACCAGAATTTCATGCTCCACGTTCTTGTCAAGAATAAGAACGGCGCAAACACGCTTAACAAATGCTAGTGCATGATCTTCGTTATGAACACTTTCAATATTATTGTTTTCCGCTGCATTAGATTTGCCTTTTCCTCTCACGGATAGTTGAGTCTCACGAACTAATTTGAATAGTTTGTCCGTGAAATGAGATGTAATCTATAAAACAAATAAAACAAGTTCGAGATTTAACTAAAAGATAATTACCTTCTTCCTTAAAAAAGTATTTTATAATTTTAACTTTAAACCTTTTTCCTAAGAAATTCAGTCATGCTTGATTCGAATATTTCAGCAGCGGCAGCTGTTATCGATTGAGTGCCGGATTCATCTTCTCTTACTTTTGCTCTTTTGGGAACTTCATCTTGTGCGAACTTCCATGGGAGGTACATGAACTCAGAAACTATTACATCAAAATGATCCTATAAAAAGAATACAAGGTATCAGCTGACACTCTATCAAAGGACTACAAATGTAAACGTTCAAAAAATGTCGTGTACCTGTATCTCCTTAGGAAGGCTTTCTGTGATATTCCAGCAGGGCACTATATCCAAATGGGAATCAACATTTGTTTCATCTGACTTAGTTCGAATTCCACCATAGTTATACTGTCATATAAGGGTAAATGGTAATATATTATTCCACTTAAACTAACAGAGTATCAACTTCAAGATAACAAAGAGATATATAAACTAGCTAACCTGATTCATGAATAGCAGAGAGTGCCAGAACTGCACGGGTTCAAGCTCAACCCACTCGAATAAGTTTCTAGAAAACCATAAATTTCCGCATAAATCGCTTTAATTAAATAAATATAGTTTTCATAATAAATAAAAAAGTGACTGGAAAAACCTTTTTTGAATAGTTTTAAGTAAACCATCACAGTAAGCTTGAGCTGCAGGTAAGTCTGACTTTCCAGTATCGAATATAACTTTCGAGAAATTAGCAAATATAATCGTGGCACCTAATTTTCGAAATTCAGCAAGCAGTAATGCAAACACTTTTTGCATAACCTTAAAAAGCATTCGATGAAGAGCTGGATCATGAAGTTTTGACCGTGGACTATATCACAAGACAAAAAATATTGTCAAAATACAAATAAAAAAGTAGCTAAAAAAAGTCAACAAACAAAAGTACCTACCTGCATAGCCATCTATATAAATGTTGCAAAACTGAATCAGCAAATACATTTTCTGATGAAACTGCATCAGCAAGGCAATTCTGAATCAATTTTTTTAGGACGCGAAATGCAGGTGAACATGATGTGGCTTCGTCTAATCCCAGTTGTCCAGAAGTCAAATCATGGTCAAACCCAAATAGGGTGCCTCCCTCCATTTCATTTACTTGGTTGCTCTTTAAAAGAGCATTAACAGCCAGATTATGAATCTGCAAACATTTGAAAATTAATAAAAAAAAAATTGAAAGTATTTGTTTAGCATAAAGGCGACTATAAGAAATAACTGACCTTTAACTCAACTGTCACTTTCCTATACGCACCAGGATAAACGAGATTGGGTTGATTGACCTATTTTCACCAAATAGGTAAAATAGGAAAAATGGTAATTAGATCATTATAATACACCCTCACATTTGAAGGGCAAAAGAGTAAACAGGAAGTATATATAAAGTAGGATTGTTATTTCAATCGACCTCATCAGAGTAACAAGTCTCTTCATCATTATCTCCTCCAAGGTCTGGAATTCCATTATCTGATACCCAAAGTATCTGCAAATGTTATAAGAAACTCGAGGTAAATTAATGGAAATAGTGCTTAAAAATATACCATGTTGAGTGTCCAAAGAATAGTAAGGATGGCAGTTTCAACCCAGTTACTTATGAATGGGTCTATTTTGTATAATGGGGTAAAATAAAAAAATAAGAGTAGCTTAAAAGAAACCAGTTCCATTAGGTCGAATGACAACGCAGAAAACCTCCTGTATATTAAATTCATTTAAACAAAAATTAATAATAAAATAATATACTTTATGTTATTTTATTTAACAGTAATGATTTTTAAAACCTGAAAAACTTGGTTACAGAATGTTCCGGGTCAACTAGTTACCCAACCCACGTGTTTTGCTACCTTTATATAATATTGAACCAAAACCGACCTGTTGTTCATCACGTAATGCTCTTGCAAAGAAGATATCCGCTGTGTGTAGAAGATGATCTAGTTCAAAATTGCCTAATGGAACCTGTTCCAAATGAATAATTATAAACTCATTAATATAGAAACAGAAATGAAAAATAACATAATATATGAACAGGAATATAGATATTATTACATGTGAATATCTTGAAAGAGAAATTCTTTCGTTTAACCACCGAGATGATGCAGCAGAACGATGCATCCCGATTTTTGCAGCTAGATTCTGCCAGCCCAATGTCTATACAGAGAATAAAAAAGATTGAATAATGAGTACAAAACAAGGCGAGCACATCACTGAAAGCAATTAGTACGGTTATAAGTCGCCTACCTGGTATTGACGACTATCACGGGCATTTGAGGGAATGTTCACACAGGGAAACTCGTCTAGAGCTCGTATACCAGTCTTCATTAAGTCAACATTTGGGCACTCAATTACCGCAATTGCAGGACCATGAAGCTGATTTCTGTCAATCAGTTAAGAATTAAATATAGCATGATTCTGAAAATTCTCTTTTATATATTTTAAAGATCCCATAAATAAATATTTAATGCAATAAACCTCTTGAATCACTTTATTTGAACCACACTGTAAAAAAAAACAGATTTTGACAAGTTACCAAACCCGCCCATCATCCTACCTCTAGCTTTAAATATAAAGATGTAATACCTGAAATCACTTATTGTTCTCTGTAGGATTTTTTCAGCGTCTTTAGGGTTATTAACATAGTCCATCTGAATATTTCCACATTTGACGGATGAAATTAAGATTAAATTTAAAAGAAGAAACAGCATTGATGTTTGTTGATTAACAAAATCAAACATCACCTTAAAACTGGAAGCATCTCTAGACATAGGAGGGTCAATCGATAAAGATTGGCAAGCCTCACGGAAATGTTTCTCTATAATGTTTGTCGATAAGTCTTTATTTTGATAAGGATTGACTATTACCACATGAATGGTTGACCATGAAGGAAAATAAACAAGATATATACCCTTTGATTCAGATATGCTGAAAATGAAGAGGAAGAAAATAGTAAGGTTTTATTATGTACGCCAATAAGCTAAACAAATAATAACCAAAAACTGTAACTTACCTATGATACAAGTAGAAGAAAGAAAAAGAAGATTCCAAATAAGAGCATTCAGTAGTGGTTTTCATATGCAATTCATTTAAACTCCAACCATCTCTTGCATTTCGTTTGCTTGCTGATTTATCCACTTTACAAACACATCCAATATGAAGGATGGAATTGAAATCCAACCCTACTTTTGTTTCATATATACCCTGAAATGTGAAAGGGCAATTAGACAAACAGCATACAACGGGAAATTTTGTTGAGTATGTTAATTTTTAGAAATAGATTTGACCAACAATCACCATCAGTTGACTTATATTATACTAACCTCCACTTCCGGATCCGCAAGGTGTGCAGCAAGTTTTCTGCTTTCTGTCCTAAATTGATCTTCATCAGTTATGACCTATTAAGTGTACTTCCATTTAGTTTTGTAAAATACTAAATTAATCATTTCATATTATATGACAAATAATCAGATTAATTAGAAATAATAAGATTACCTCAATCAGATTGTAGGAACGATGTCCATGTGGAAGAGTTTTATTAACACGTCTTCCAGGAAATTCTCGGTCACAGGAGCTTTAGAATTAAGGTAAAATACTCTGGGAACATTGATAGGAATCTTATGCATGGCTCCATCCACAACCAATCCAACGCGAAAAAATTGACCACTATGCAAACTTGGAGCAAGTTGAATTATCTGGTCAAAATGATTATACAAGTCAAAGGATATAATGAGTATGAAATATAAGTTAACATGTCCACATGCAAAAAAAGTTGAAAACTACAATACATTACCTGCCAGTGCTGCGTGTAAGGGCAAGCTCCTGCCTTTAAAATAAGAACCAACGCCAGTCCCATGAGCTTGTCTCTTATTTATCACGTCACTAGGGATCTCAGTTGCTCCATTTCTTTGATAAGACTTGTCCAAGTTGTCAAAGTCCAGCCTGCAAATGAGTTAATTTGGGTTAAATAAGTCAAATAAAAAAATTCTTGCAAGGAAAACGGGTCAAACAGGTCAAAAATCTTAAGAGTCTATGTCAATGCAACTTCCTAACTTGTTTTTACTTGAACAATATTATTACAAAATTATCTTTTAGATAATGTTGTAATAATATTGTTTGAGTAAAAACAAGTTAGGAAGTTGTATGCATTAATTGTAATAACATTTTCGTAACCATAATTAACACATTAATTACTTATTATATTTTATTAAATAAACCAAAATGTTTCCGGGTCGGCCCAACACAACTCGGCAGTACGAAAGTACCTTTGTTTCTTCTTTTGTGCCCGGACTTGTTTCCACTTTCTTTTCTTTGAATCAAGCCATCCTTGGTAATTAACATCTTTGTCTATATCTTCGATATCGACATCAATTGGTTGTTGGGATGACATCCAGCGCGTTCTCGGTTTTGATCATGATCGGTTTTTTTCCATGGAAAAGGTTCCATGATCACTTGTCTTATGGTTAGTTCCATAAGAACAAACAATAGGTCTAGGACCTACAGTGGAAGGTTTTCAGTGCTCCCGAAATCCTCCAAATCCACAAACATTTTCTTCATTGGGAACATTATTTTTACCATTTGCGTTCATTTGTTGAGTCTTTTTATATCGTCATGTTCACTGGACCAAACATATCAACTAATTTTCTTTGCCTCATTTTGTCGTCCTTTTCACGAACTTTCTTGTGTAACCAATCAGGATGAACTACTCTTGGAAACAGGGTTTGAAACCTGAAAAAAAAAAAAAATAATGGCTACAAGTCCAAAAAGGATGTAATAATTCGTGAAATGTTTATATAAGAAATACTGTACCTTCTGTCATGGCTGCAGGTATTGTAATAATTTTTTGGATAGCAGAGCCAAGTCGTTGTTTGTAATTGTACAGTCAATAATGGACCGAATGCCAATATCTGACGAGATTTTGCACCACTTTTAACATAATGCTTCATAATATCTGCAAATAAATATGTGAGGCTTTTGTGGTGTAAATCTAGAAGCTGTCAAGCATAGCTGTTCGAAATTTTTACCTGCCTCAGTTTCAAATATTGCAACAGGAACGGCCCGTTCACTCACCGGGTTCTCCTGTTCTCATTCATAACATTTAATCAATAGAGAGCTTTAAGGGAAAATAGAAAGACAGGAAATAGAAACAATTGCAATGCTTCCAAGGTTGTACATATTGTGTTTGTAAACTGATTGTAAAAATCAACTTTACAAATGCAAACAGCCCCATATGTTATTTTTGGTTGCAAAAATGGCAATTTTAGCCCACTTGTTTATGAATAGAGTTGATTGGGGTTTTGTTTTACATCAGTGGGTCTAATAAAAAGTGTTAGCTAGAAGGGAAACGGGTCAACCCAACATTGACCCACACAAAAATTAGATAAGTTTGTAATAATATTCTTTTTGTACCAATTGATTAATTAACCAAACTTTAATACTATTCTAAAAGAAAACATAGTAATGGACCTAAATGTTGATGGGTCAACACAACACTACCCCACACCAAAAGCAAGACCCATTCAACCCGAACTTGTTTCAAACCCGTTAACCTCACCCACTCACCCACCTTGGCACCTCTAAATATTATGGCAAGTGGAAGTATTAACATTAAAATATCCTTATACAAATCAGACACTGACCTTTGGTTCACATGCAACAACGTATTGACAGCGTAGCCCTTTATCTTTAACCATTGTAGCACCAAGAAATTCAGAAAGACGTCTTGCTGTAGTTACTGCAACATGATTTCTGTGCACCGTAATCTGCTAGGACTTGCTCATAGTGCTTGATTCTGATATTAAATCAGCAACTCACTATCTGCAATTTCCTTTACCTGATTCTGAATCTGGTCATTTTCCTTAAGAGAAAAGGTTAAATATATAAACATCACGAGAATAGTAAAAGCCTGATTTACTACATCAAGAAGATCAAGCCAACGGTTTGCAACAGAAGCAACTACAGAATAGCATTCCTCTAAGGTAGACCCGTGAAGAAATTTGTCAAATAGCTCAGCCTGAAAAGGAATCATATAAAAAGATTATGAACAAATTTATCAAGTATTAATATAATCGAGATAACCATTAAGATAAAAATATATTACTTGAAAAACTTTAATGAGCTTTAGTTCACCCCTTCTCTTTATTTCAAAACCTTTAAGTTCAGCAAGGGTACCATCATCATTAAACACAGCATATCGTTTCTTTATTAATATTCCTTCTCTTTAGAAGCGGGAATAATCATGGCCTACATGAGATACAGTAGAAAAACGAGAATATAATATTATGGCAGATAACTTAAAAAAATGTTGTATTATGGAGTCAATTTTAGGATTCACATACCTTGTATGGTCCATCAACTTCAAACTCAATTGAGCATTCACTGTGTGTTGTATATGATCTGTTGATAGGGTCTTTGAGAGTCTGATGAAAAAACAGAATTATTTATACACGGTAAAACAAAACCCTTAAAGTTAATTGATCATTAAGTGGCAAGATGAGTGGGTAGCAGGTCAAAACATTTTCAGTTAAAACGGGTCTGGCTAAGTTGACCAGCAAACACCTTTTTCCCCAAAAGAATCAAAAAACAAATAGTTGGTCAAAAATATGATTAAAAAAGACATAATCATTACAAGCAATTATAAATCTTCAAAGAAAACGAATTAAAAAATTGCAACACAGATTTTGGCTAACTTTTAACCCGTTTAACCCATTTAACCAGTTTGAGACAAAACACAAACCAAAGTGACTCATTCAAAAGCGAAAAAGGGTAAAACTGCCACCTCCAATGATTCTTGATCAAGTTATAATAAAACTAGACACAAGAAGTGGAAGAAATATATACACTAAACAAAAAATAGGATCTATCTAACCTGATATTGGTCATTTGTGTTGTTCATTGCCACATCAACATTGAGCATCACACAAGGATATGAGATTGTTAGCTTCTTCTTCGAGTCTCTGCAATAAAATTTTATATATGACAGAAAATTTTACCTATGCCACATCAGCACATCACAACAATTATATGACAGAAAATTTTACCTAGTTTTAAAGGTGAAATTTTCAGGGAATGACCCTGGTAAAGCACACCAAATACCATCTGTGTCTAATTCCAAAGGTCTTCCGATCTTTTTAACAAGTAAATGGGCGTTTTGGATTATTTTCGCCCCAGTATATGTAACAACTCCTGCCATTTCCATTGAATACCATCTTGCACCTCTGCAACAAAATCATTTTATCTATAAACTAGATATAATGTAAGAAAAATTATTATTCAATTACAAAATCCATGGGTACAAGAACATACTTGCGCATGACATATCCATAGAAGGAATTCAAAATACATTTATGAGCAAGCTGTAAGTGAATCATAGAGAATCACCATATCCTGCAAATTAAATAAAATATAACTACCAACAATTATCAACACCAAATGAAGACATTAATTAAAATCACATGCAGTAGAGATAAATAAAAGTACATGGTGCTTCTTGGATCTTAATAGGATTTCCACTAGCTTTTGCTTCTGACAACTTCCCCTTCCATACTTTATTGCGTCCTTTGTATTCATACTTCTATCACGGAAACTTTAAACCACAATATAACATGTTAAAAACTGTATAGTCCTACACAGAAAAACACAAACATACAATGATGTTATGTAATTCAATTCTGCAAAAATCAATAAAAATTGCTTACCCTTCGAACAGTATCAACATAAACGCATTTTCACGCATACATATCCCGAGCTTCTCGAATTTCAGTAACTGGCTTCTCAAGCACTCGTCTATACATCTGGTGAGAGGGTGGATATGAAATGATTATTAGTAGAAAATGGTAATGGGTCCGGGTCAAAAAATGTACTTGTTTAAGCAGTTAAGAACTGGTCTGGTCAGGTTGATTGGAAACACTTTACCTGGAAATTTAAACTTTAAAACAAGTAGAGGGTCAAATATATAGATATATTTTTTAATAAAATGGTTTAGAAGGTTTTATGCATTGAAATCCACTTTGGAAAACTTTCACCCCATATGACCCGTTTAATCCGGGTTTTTAAGCTACAAACATAACCAGATAAGCCCATTTATAGGTAAATGAGTAAAAAGTGAACCACTAGTTATGACAAATACTAGCATGTCACACTCACACAGAGCTTAAAGTTTTTAATATACCTTTTGACAGTATTTCTTTAAACGTTCTTTGAGCTTCAATTGTTGATCCGCTTTAGGCAGGTCAAGGAACGGTTTTGATTTGGGCCCATCAACAAACTCGGATTCAATTTGCTTCTTAACATGATAGTAATCACTGATATTCAATTTTGACATCAGTAAAATTCTATTTTGGGTAAGTAGACATGTAAGGGAAGAAGAGTAAAATATTGTACCTTCTCTTTGCTGTGTATGTTTCTCCACGCCAAACCCATTCAAGTTTCCTTAGACAAGTTTTCCCTGGACGGTTGAAATCACATGCAGTACAAACCTCATCTGTGACTATTGATGGTGGCTAACAATAGCAGAAAAGTACAGTTTCTCTCAGAAAAAAATAAAATTATATTAAGATATAAAAGTTTATAAAAAAAGATGAATGTCCAAACCTGAAGTCTGTTTGTCAATATAATGTTGGGATACATAGCAGCAACATCTAGATGATAAATAAGGGGACCTTCTTCTCTTATTGGTTCATCTCTTAACGTTATAAGCTGCAATATGATATAAAAGATGAAAAATATAAGAAAGTGTAACTCATTTGTATCTTCATTTTTCTTTCACTCGACCACATTTCCGTAAATCTGTTTTCTCTTATTAATGTAACTTAAAAGATAATCTTCCATATTTTTCTTTAAAGTATGCATTAGCCTAAACAGTTAACCAACTTCCTACATTAAGGATCAAAGGTTTATAATAAGAATTGGAGTCAGTTACAGCAATCATACAATTGATTTTTCATAGAGACTTCAACTGACAATAAAATACAAGCTTGAGAATCACATCACTTAAACTAAATGGAATTACTAAACAAAAGAAATCCTGACTGTACCTTTTCCATAATAGCATCCTTCACTTCATCATAGTTTGAAACCGTTTCAATGTCCATTTTACCTTCCACTCTTATAGCATATTGAAGATCACGATCAAGATTTTCGATAAGTTGCTGAAAAAGAATATATAAATAAAACTTCCGTTAGTTAATTCACGTCGTGCTAGACCTTATAAATTTGAGTAAAAAACAGAAATTTCAATTTGTTTATGTTCAAGAGATAAAATAACAATTATAGCAACATCTTATATATCATAACCACATTCAATAAGCATCATGGATTTCCAAGTTCCAAATGCTGCAAAATTTTGAGAACTACAATAAAATAAAGAAAAGATAGTGCAACATGTAGCAAGTAAAGTTTGAACTGGATCAATATCAGAATCTGGGATTCAAGGAAACAAACCATGTGCCCCAAACATATTGATGGTTACAATGATACTCAAAAATAAAGGTAGCGAGATTGGGGGGTCAGGCAACGGGTCAAACATATTCATAGGAAACAAACTATACTTGGCCAATCAAATACAAAACCCAAACTTCAACTTAAGATGGTGTGTTTAAAAACATCAATAGCTCACCTCGAAAGCGGATGGATCAAGTTTAAAACTAGTTGGAAGATCAGATCTGAAAACACCAGTTTCTAGGCACTCCACATGGCCACCAATGTATGTTTCACTCTCAAGAAGCCGACTATTATGAAACTTTTCTGGTTCAGATTGATGCTTATTAGGGCATATAACATTTGCAGTGTATGCCTGAATGTAAATTAAAGTCAAACATTAGGTCATAAGTTATAAGATACGGGAATGAAAAGAAAAAAGGGAAATAGCTTACCTGGACCATGAGAAGCATTTCACAAAGGGTCCCACTTCCTTTACGCAGTACTTCATCAGGACACATTGGTATAATAGTTGCAAGGAGAGAAAATGAAGGGATGCACATAAGTCATATACAAGTAGTATGTTGAACAGCATCAGATACTGAATAGGAGGCCATCATCTGAAATAAAGCAAGTTTTCCATTATAAACATACAAGAATCGTTCTAAATAACTTAAACTGTCATAAAATAGTATGAATCATATTGATAGTTTAACGATTATCACTTTATATTACATACCTGAGGTTTTTCCATTGCGAAACGAACCATATCTTCTGGATTCACCTCCAACGGATCATACCCCAATTTGGCCTTAGTGACAGCCTGATGTTGTAATAGAGAAGAATCTTATTAATATTAACACTTAGCAGCAAATCTCAATACGAATAAAACAATCAGGATATCGTAAGGACAGCAAATGTGCACCATCTAGGAAAATGTCACCAGGCATTCGAGTATATCATATGTGAGTTTCACTGAATTTATGTAGATTTTGAGGTGGTTCTCACTGTATTCCGGGTCTTATATTAAGTGTAAGTAAAACATATAAGTTTTTTCTGTTCTATAATGTTTATTTGAAAGCATATGAAGAGAAAACATAGGACTCTAAAAAGAGGAACAGTAAATTAATTAAACAATAAGCACCTTCAAACCATGGCTTCCTTGAGGTAAATAACTATCACGTTTGACCCATGCAAAACAATCCAGATGGCATGCAAACTTAGAACGACATTCACCTGAATTTTGTCACACACAAACCCTAGCTCCTGCAAGAGAAGAATATCAAGTAATTAATAATAATAAGAATATATAAAACTATCTTTTAATATAACAAAAGTTGCAGCATACATC
>CAJVGC010000591.1:3505056-3667173 GCA_910822075.1 Senecio squalidus | reverse complement strand
ACGCTAATGAAGAAGAAACTGAAACACCAAGTAAGAAAGAGAAGAAAAAGAAGAAGAAAACCGCAGCATGAGGTGTGAAAAAGATACTGCAAATTGACGATTATGTGCATCTTGATAACAGTTGATAGTTTAGGCGTGGGAGTTTTTATCAATATATTTTGTATAAGTTAGTTGCACATCATTATTGTGTCCATCTAATAAGCAAATTGGAAGGATCACCGTTGTTTTTTATTAAGTTCTTATATATGAGTTTATATATTCTCTTTCTCAAATATCGAAATTAAGTGAAAGACGTATTTTGACATTCTTTTAGTTCAGTTATACTGTAATTAACCCCCATCAAGGTGACCCAGTGGTTGAACGTCCTTATATCTCACAACAAAATGTCTTGGCTTCGAACCTTCTTTGGTAATCACCTTTGGTTGGCGAGGGAAAGGGTTCGGAAACGAACACATGGAATCCTATTAGGCCACGTTCATCTAAGAAGTCAAGAAAACTTGTTCTTTTCGGGCAACATAAATATGGAAAACTCTGTTTACCATTTGGTTTTACTGTATTTTAACTTAAGAAACCCTAAATTACATGTTTCCGACTTTGAGTTTGGTCAAAAATCAAAAATCACGTCATTTAACTATAAAAATTAGAATAGACGTCATTTCAGTTAGATTTTCTAGCAATTGCGTTCTTGACCACAAAGAAATGACTAAAGTTTCATTATATTGTTTCCTTTAAGTGCCATGATCCCAAGCACATATTGGTGCTTTTTCTGTACCGAATGACAAAGTTGTAACATAAACCCAAGTATAGGAAACACATGAGGTAATTTATCAAGTTAAAAGATGCATTTCAATTCTAAATAAAGTCAGACAAAATATGTGATAATGAGTTTCGTATTGGTTGCAATAAAACGAATTATACAGTCTCACCCAAAACAATCGTAATACATAGCTTCAGTTCAACTATAATACATATATACAATACAAAGAATACAAAATCAGATAGACAGCTGTTATGTCATTCATTTATGCATCTATGCAAGTTCGATTAGTCCTCTAAAAGAATAATTTAAACCTAAACTTGTTTCTTATTTCAATTGTAGAATCCAAGATACACATTCTCGAAGTAATTCAAACTTTTGATGTACGGCTATATTCAAAAACACTTCCATTTTTTGCTTAAATTCCGACACATTTTCCTTGAGATTAAAAGATCCAGCACACGCACAATGTTCTGCCACGTGTGCATCTTTTATTTGTTTGCATTTTGAACAAACCAAATCTTGAAGATGGTAAAGGCGTTCTCTTTGTCGAACAATTTGTAAGAGACCATTTTCCATTACTTCACGGTTATAAGGTTGACCACATTGTGGGACCCCACATCTCCATTCTTGAGTCAGTAAGTCTCTGTCACGACACAAATCTAGATCTCTACAGTCGTTGCAGTAGCTGCCAAAGTAGTCCAAATTTGAAAAAATATTAGAGATGGAAAAATGGGCCAGTTTGCTGCTATGTAACGGGTCATATAGTTTTATTGTTTTACCTGCAAATCACATTTGGTAAAGTGAAAGAGAACGAAGAGTCGATATACTGTGCCTCTGGAGAAAATTCCTTTACATGCAGGTATTTTAAAAGATTCTTCCTCATGATCTGTAATTCATTAAAACAAACAAAGACTTTCAAAATAAAAAACATAATAACAAAAAAATATCAATTAGCTAATAGAGAATTTATTTTTTTTACCAGAATTTCATGCTCCACGTTCTTGTCAAGAATAAGAACGGCGCAAACACGCTTAACAAATGCTAGTGCATGATCTTCGTTATGAACACTTTCAATATTATTGTTTTCCGCTGCATTAGATTTGCCTTTTCCTCTCACGGATAGTTGAGTCTCACGAACTAATTTGAATAGTTTGTCCGTGAAATGAGATGTAATCTATAAAACAAATAAAACAAGTTCGAGATTTAACTAAAAGATAATTACCTTCTTCCTTAAAAAAGTATTTTATAATTTTAACTTTAAACCTTTTTCCTAAGAAATTCAGTCATGCTTGATTCGAATATTTCAGCAGCGGCAGCTGTTATCGATTGAGTGCCGGATTCATCTTCTCTTACTTTTGCTCTTTTGGGAACTTCATCTTGTGCGAACTTCCATGGGAGGTACATGAACTCAGAAACTATTACATCAAAATGATCCTATAAAAAGAATATAAGGTATCAGCTGACACTCTATCGAAGGACTACAAATGTAAACGTTCAAAAAATGTCGTGTACCTGTATCTCCTTAGGAAGGCTTTCTGTGATATTCCAGCAGGGCACTATATCCAAATGGGAATCAACATTTGTTTCATCTGACTTAGTTCGAATTCCACCATAGTTATACTGTCATATAAGGGTAAATGGTAATATATTATTCCACTTAAACTAACAGAGTATCAACTTCAAGTTAACAAAGAGATATATAAACTAGCTAACCTGATTCATGAATAGCAGAGAGTGCCAGAACTGCACGGGTTCAAGCTCAACCCACTCGAATAAGTTTCTAGAAAACCATAAATTTCCGCATAAATCGCTTTAATTAAATAAATATAGTTTTCATAATAAATAAAAAAGTGACTGGAAAAACCTTTTTTGAATAGTTTTAAGTAAACCATCACAGTAAGCTTGAGTGCAGGTAAGTCTGACTTTCCAGTATCGAATATAACTTTCGAGAAATTAGCAAATATAATCGTGGCACCTAATTTTCGAAATTCAGCAAGCAGTAATGCAAACACTTTTTGCATAACCTTAAAAAGCATTCGATGAAGAGCTGGATCATGAAGTTTTGACCGTGGACTATATCACAAGACAAAAATATTGTCAAAATACAAATAAAAAGTAGCTAAAAAAAGTCAACAAACAAAAGTACCTACCTGCATAGCCATCTATATAAATGTTGCAAAACTGAATCAGCAAATACATTTTCTGATGAAACTGCATCAGCAAGGCAATTCTGAATCAATTTTTTTAGGACGCGAAATGCAGGTGAACATGATGTGGCTTCGTCTAATCCCAGTTGTCCAGAAGTCAAATCATGGTCAAACCCAAATAGGGTGCCTCCCTCCATTTCATTTACTTGGTTGCTCTTTAAAAGAGCATTAACAGCCAGATTATGAATCTGCAAACATTTGAAAATTAATAAAAAAAAATTTGAAAGTATTTGTTTAGCATAAAGGCGACTATAAGAAATAACTGACCTTTAACTCAACTGTCACTTTCCTATACGCACCAGGATAAACGAGATTGGGTTGATTGACCTATTTTCACCAAATAGGTAAAATAGGAAAAATGGTAATTAGATCATTATAATACACCCTCACATTTGAAGGGCAAAAGAGTAAACAGGAAGTATATATAAAGTAGGATTGTTATTTCAATCGACCTCATCAGAGTAACAAGTCTCTTCATCATTATCTCCTCCAAGGTCTGGAATTCCATTATCTGATACCCAAAGTATCTGCAAATGTTATAAGAAACTCGAGGTAAATTAATGGAAATAGTGCTTAAAAATATACCATGTTGAGTGTCCAAAGAATAGTAAGGATGGCAGTTTCAACCCAGTTACTTATGAATGGGTCTATTTTGTATAATGGGGTAAAATAAAAAAATAAGAGTAGCTTAAAAGAAACCAGTTCCATTAGGTCGAATGACAACGCAGAAAACCTCCTGTATATTAAATTCATTTAAACAAAAATTAATAATAAAATAATATACTTTATGTTATTTTATTTAACAGTAATGATTTTTAAAACCTGAAAAACTTGGTTACAGAATGTTCCGGGTCAACTAGTTACCCAACCCACGTGTTTTGCTACCTTTATATAATATTGAACCAAAACCGACCTGTTGTTCATCACGTAATGCTCTTGCAAAGAAGATATCCGCTGTGTGTAGAAGATGATCTAGTTCAAAATTGCCTAATGGAACCTGTTCCAAATGAATAATTATAAACTCATTAATATAGAAACAGAAATGAAAAATAACATAATATATGAACAGGAATATAGATATTATTACATGTGAATATCTTGAAAGAGAAATTCTTTCGTTTAACCACCGAGATGATGCAGCAGAACGATGCATCCCGATTTTTGCAGCTAGATTCTGCCAGCCCAATGTCTATACAGAGAATAAAAAAGATTGAATAATGAGTACAAAACAAGGCGAGCACATCACTGAAAGCAATTAGTACGGTTATAAGTCGCCTACCTGGTATTGACGACTATCACGGGCATTTGAGGGAATGTTCACACAGGGAAACTCGTCTAGAGCTCGTATACCAGTCTTCATTAAGTCAACATTTGGGCACTCAATTACCGCAATTGCAGGACCATGAAGCTGATTTCTGTCAATCAGTTAAGAATTAAATATAGCATGATTCTGAAAATTCTCTTTTATATATTTTAAAGATCCCATAAATAAATATTTAATGCAATAAACCTCTTGAATCACTTTATTTGAACCACACTGTAAAAAAAACAGATTTTGACAAGTTACCAAACCCGCCCATCATCCTACCTCTAGCTTTAAATATAAAGATGTAATACCTGAAATCACTTATTGTTCTCTGTAGGATTTTTTCAGCGTCTTTAGGGTTATTAACATAGTCCATCTGAATATTTCCACATTTGACGGATGAAATTAAGATTAAATTTAAAAGAAGAAACAGCATTGATGTTTGTTGATTAACAAAATCAAACATCACCTAAAACTGGAAGCATCTCTAGACATAGGAGGGTCAATCGATAAAGATTGGCAAGCCTCACGGAAATGTTTCTCTATAATGTTTGTCGATAAGTCTTTATTTTGATAAGGATTGACTATTACCACATGAATGGTTGACCATGAAGGAAAATAAACAAGATATATACCCTTTGATTCAGATATGCTGAAAATGAAGAGGAAGAAAATAGTAAGGTTTTATTATGTACGCCATAAGCTAAACAAATAATAACCAAAAACTGTAACTTACCTATGATACAAGTAGAAGAAAGAAAAAGAAGATTCCAAATAAGAGCATTCAGTAGTGGTTTTCATATGCAATTCATTTAAACTCCAACCATCTCTTGCATTTCGTTTGCTTGCTGATTTATCCACTTTACAAACACATCCAATATGAAGGATGGAATTGAAATCCAACCCTACTTTTGTTTCATATATACCCTGAAATGTGAAAGGGCAATTAGACAAACAGCATACAACGGGAAATTTTGTTGAGTATGTTAATTTTTAGAAATAGATTTGACCAACAATCACCATCAGTTGACTTATATTATACTAACCTCCACTTCCGGATCCGCAAGGTGTGCAGCAAGTTTTCTGCTTTCTGTCCTAAATTGATCTTCATCAGTTATGACCTATTAAGTGTACTTCCATTTAGTTTTGTAAAATACTAAATTAATCATTTCATATTATATGACAAATAATCAGATTAATTAGAAATAATAAGATTACCTCAATCAGATTGTAGGAACGATGTCCATGTGGAAGAGTTTTATTAACACGTCTTCCAGGAAATTCTTCGGTCACAGGAGCTTTAGAATTAAGGTAAAATACTCTGGGAACATTGATAGGAATCTTATGCATGGCTCCATCCACAACAATCCAAGCGAAAAATTGACCACTATGCAAACTTGGAGCAAGTTGAATTATCTGGTCAAAATGATTATACAAGTCAAAGGATATAATGAGTATGAAATATAAGTTAACATGTCCACATGCAAAAAAAGTTGAAAACTACAATACATTACCTGCCAGTGGCTGCGTGTAAGGGCAAGCTCCTGCCTTTTAAAATAAGAACCAACGCCAGTCCCATGAGCTTGTCTCTTATTTATCACGTCACTAGGGATCTCAGTTGCTCCATTTCTTTGATAAGACTTGTCCAAGTTGTCAAAGTCCAGCCTGCAAATGAGTTAATTTGGGTTAAATAAGTCAAATAAAAAAATTCTTGCAAGGAAAACGGGTCAAACAGGTCAAAATCTTAAGAGTCTATGTCAATGCAACTTCCTAACTTGTTTTTACTTGAACAATATTATTACAAAATTATCTAAAAGATAATTTTGTAATAATATTGTTTGAGTAAAAACAAGTTAGGAAGTTGTATGCATTAATTGTAATAACATTTTCGTAACCATAATTAACACATTAATTACTTATTATATTTTATTAAATAAACCAAAATGTTTCCGGGTCGGCCCAACACAACTCGGCAGTACGAAAGTACCTTTGTTTCTTCTTTTGTGCCCGGACTTGTTTCCACTTTCTTTTCTTTGAATCAAGCCATCCTTGGTAATTAACATCTTTGTCTATATCTTCGATATCGACATCAATTGGTTGTTGGGATGACATCAGCGCGTTCTCGGTTTGATCATGATCGGTTTTTTCCATGGAAAAGGTTCCATGATCACTTGTCTTATGGTTAGTTCCATAAGAACAAACAATAGGTCTAGGACCTACAGTGGAAGGTTTTCCATTGCTCCCGAAATCCTCCAAATCCACAACATTTTCTTCATTGGGAACATTATTTTTACCATTTGCGTCATTTGTTGAGTCTTTTTTATCTGTCATGTTCACTGGACCA
Source organism: Senecio squalidus (assembly GCA_910822075.1). Classification (NCBI taxonomy): domain Eukaryota; kingdom Viridiplantae; phylum Streptophyta; class Magnoliopsida; order Asterales; family Asteraceae; genus Senecio; species Senecio squalidus. Next base: position 3,660,556 of record CAJVGC010000591.1, on the reverse strand, counting down.
AACATATCAACTAATTTTCTTTGCCTCATTTTGTCGTCCTTTTCACGAACTTTCTTGTGTAACCAATCAGGATGAACTACTCTTGGAACAGGGTTTGAAACCTGAAAAAAAAAAAAATAATGGATACAAGTCAAAAGGATGTAATAATTCGTGAAATGTTTATAAGAAATACTGTACCTTCTGCATGGCTGCAGGTATTGTAATAATTTTTTGGATAGCAGAGCCAAGTCGTTGTTTGTAATATGTCCAGTCAATAATGGACCGAATGCCAATATCTGACGAGATTTTGCACCACTTTTTAACATAATGCTTCATAATATCTGCAAATAAAATATGTGAGGCTTTTGTGGTGTAAATCTAGAAGCTGTCAAGCATAGCTGTTCGAAATTTTTACCTGCCTCAGTTTCAAATATTGCAACAGGAACGGCCCGTTCACTCACCGGGTTCTCCTGTTCTCATTCATTAACATTTAATCAATAGAGAGCTTTAAGGGCAACATAGAAAGACAGGAAATAGAAACAATTGCAATGCTTCCAATGGTTGTACATATTGTGTTTTTAAAACTGATTGTTAAAATCAACTTTACAAATGCAAACAGCCCCAAATGTTATTTTGGTTGCAAAAATGGCAATTTTAGCCCACTTGTTTATGAATGAGTTGATTGGGGTTTTGTTTTACATCAGTGGGTCTAATAAAAAGTGTTAGCTAGAAGGGAAACGGGTCAACCCAACATTGACCCACACAAAAATTTAGATAAGTTTGTAATAATATTCTTTTTGTACCAATTGATTAATTAACCAATACATTAACTATTTCTAAAAGAAAATCATAGTAATGGACCTAAAATGTTGATGGGTCAACACAACACTACCCACACAAAAGCAAGACCCATTTCAACCCGAACTTGTTTCAACCCGTTAACCCTCACCCACTCACCCACCTTGGCACCTCTAAATATTATGCAAGTGGAAGTATTAACATTAAAATATCCTTATACAAATCAGACACTGACCTTTGGTTCACATGCAACAACGTATTGACAGCGTAGCCCTTTATCTTTAACCATTGTAGCACCAGAAATTCAGAAAGACGTCTTGGTAGTTACTGCACATGATTTCTGTGCACCGTAATCTGCTAAGGACTTGCTCATAGTGCTTGATTCTGATATTAAATCAAGCAACTCACTATCTGCAATATCCTTTCCTTGATTCTGAAATATATGGGGTCATTTTCCTTAAGAGAAAAGGTTAAATATATAAACATCACGAGAATAGTAAAAGCCTGATTTACATACATCAAGAAGATCAAGCCAACGGTTTGCAACAGAAGCAACTACAGAATAGCATTCCTCTAAGGTAGACCCGTGAAGAAATTTGTCAAATAGCTCAGCCTGAAAAAGGAATCATATAAAAAGATTATGAACAAATTTATCAAGTATTAATATAATCGAGATAACCATTAAGATAAAAATATATTACTTGAAAAACTTTAATGAGCTTTAGTTCACCCCTTCTCTTTATTTCAAAACCTTTAAGTTCAGCAAGGGTACCATCATCATTAAACACAGCATATCGTTTCTTTATTAATATTCCTTCTTCTTTAGAAGCGGGAATAATCATGGCCTACATTGAGATACAGTAGAAAAACGAGAATATAATATTATGGCAGATAACTTAAAAAAATGTTGTATTATGGAGTCAATTTTAGGATTCACATACCTTGTATGGTCCATCAACTTCAAACTCAATTGAGCATTCACTGTGTGTTGTATATGATCTGTTGATAGGGTCTTTGAGAGTCTGATGAAAAAACAGAATTATTTATACACGGTAAAACAAAACCCTTAAAGTTAATTGATCATTAAGTGGCAAGATGAGTGGGTAGCAGGTCAAAACATTTTCAGTTAAAACGGGTCTGGCTAAGTTGACCAGCAAACACCTTTTTCCCCAAAAGAATCAAAAAACAAATAGTTGGTCAAAAATATGATTAAAAAAGACATAATCATTACAAGCAATTATAAATCTTCAAAGAAAACGAATTAAAAAATTGCAACACAGATTTTGGCTAACTTTTAACCCGTTTAACCCATTTAACCAGTTTGAGACAAAACACAAACCAAAGTGACTCATTCAAAAGCGAAAAAGGGTAAAACTGCCACCTCCAATGATTCTTGATCAAGTTATAATAAAACTAGACACAAGAAGTGGAAGAAATATATACACTAAACAAAAAATAGGATCTATCTAACCTGATATTGGTCATTTGTGTTGTTCATTGCCACATCAACATTGAGCATCACACAAGGATATGAGATTGTTAGCTTCTTCTTCGAGTCTCTGCAATAAAATTTTATATATGACAGAAAATTTTACCTATGCCACATCAGCACATCACAACAATTATATGACAGAAAATTTTACCTAGTTTTAAAGGTGAAATTTTCAGGGAATGACCCTGGTAAAGCACACCAAATACCATCTGTGTCTAATTCCAAAGGTCTTCCGATCTTTTTAACAAGTAAATGGGCGTTTTGGATTATTTTCGCCCCAGTATATGTAACAACTCCTGCCATTTCCATTGAATACCATCTTGCACCTCTGCAACAAAATCATTTTATCTATAAACTAGATATAATGTAAGAAAATATTATTATTCAATTACAAAATCCATGGGTACAAGAACATACTTGCGCATGACATATCCATAGAAGGAATTCAAAATACATTTATGAGCAAGCTGTAGTGAATCATAGAGAATCACCATATCCTGCAATATTAAATAAAATATAACTACCAACAATTATCAACACCAAATGAAGACATTAATTAAAATCACATGCAGTAGAGATAAAATAAAAGTACATGTGCTTCTTGGATCTTAATAGGATTTCCACTAGCTTTTGCTTCTGACAACTTCCCCTTCCATACTTTATTGAGTCCTTTGTATTCATATCTTCTATCACGGAAACTTTAAACCACAATATAACATGTTAAAACTGTATAGTCATACACAGAAAAAACACAAACATACAATGATGTTATGTAATTCAATCTGCAAAAATCAATTAAAAATTGCTTACCTTCGAACAGTATCAACATAAAACGCATTTTCACGCATACATATCCCAGCTTCTCGAATTTCAGTAACTGGCTTCTCAAGCACTCGTCTATACATCTGGGTGAGAGGGTGGATATGAAATGATTATTAGTAGAAAATGGGTAATGGGTCCGGGTCAAAAAATGTACTTGTTTAAGCAGTTAAGAACTGGTCTGGTCAGGTTGATTGGAAACACTTTACCTGGAAATTTTAAACTTTAAAACAAGTAGAGGGTCAAATATATAGATATATTTTTTAATAAAATGGTTTAGAAGGTTTTATGCATTGAAATCCACTTTGGAAAACTTTCACCCCATATGACCCGTTTAATCCGGGTTTTTAAGCTACAAACATAACCAGAATAAGCCCTTTATAGGTAAATGAGTAAAAAGTGAACCACTAGTTATGACAAATACTAGCATGTCACACTCACACAGAGCTTAAAGTTTTTAATATACCTTTTGACAGTATTTCTTTAAACGTTCTTTGAGCTTCAATTGTTGATCCGCTTTAGGCAGGTCAAGGAACGGTTTTGATTTGGGCCCATCAACAAACTCGGATTCAATTTGCTTCTTAACATGATAGTAATCACTGATATTCAATTTTGACATCAGTAAAATTCTATTTTGGGTAAGTAGACATGTAAGGGAAGAAGAGTAAAATATTGTACCTTCTCTTTGCTGTGTATGTTTCTCCACGCCAAACCCATTCAAGTTTCCTTAGACAAGTTTTCCCTGGACGGTTGAAATCACATGCAGTACAAACCTCATCTGTGACTATTGATGGTGGCTAACAATAGCAGAAAAGTACAGTTTCTCTCAGAAAAAATAAAAATATTAAGATATAAAAGTTTATAAAAAAAGATGAATGTCCAAACCTGAAGTCTGTTTGTCAATATAATGTTGGGATACATAGCAGCAACATCTAGATGATAAATAAGGGGACCTTCTTCTCTTATTGGTTCATCTCTTAACGTTATAAGCTGCAATATGATATAAAAGATGAAAAATATAAGAAAGTGTAACTCATTTGTATCTTCATTTTCTTTCACTCGACCACATTTCCGTAAATCTGTTTTCTCTTAATGTAACTTAAAAGATAATCTTCCATATTTTTCTTTAAAGTATGCATTAGCCTAAACAGTTAACCAACTTCCTACATTAAGGATCAAAGGTTTATAATAAGAATTGGAGTCAGTTACAGCAATCATACAATTGATTTTTCATAGAGACTTCAACTGACAATAAAATACAAGCTTGAGATTAATCACATCACTTAAACTAAATGGAATTACTAAACAAAAGAAATCCTGACTGTACCTTTTCCATAATAGCATCCTTCACTTCATCATAGTTTGAAACCGTTTCAATGTCCATTTTACCTTCCACTCTTATAGCATATTGAAGATCACGATCAAGATTTTCGATAAGTTGCTGAAAAAGAATATATAAATAAAACTTCCGTTAGTTAATTCACGTCGTGCTAGACCTTATAAATTTGAGTAAAAAACAGAAATTTCAATTTGTTTATGTTCAAGAGATAAAATAACAATTATAGCAACATCTTATATATCATAACCACATTCAATAAGCATCATGGATTTCCAAGTTCCAAATGCTGCAAAATTTTGAGAACTACAATAAAATAAAGAAAAGATAGTGCAACATGTAGCAAGTAAAGTTTGAACTGGATCAATATCAGAATCTGGGATTCAAGGAAACAAACCATGTGCCCCAAACATATTGATGGTTACAATGATACTCAAAAATAAATGTAGCGAGATTGGGGGGGTCAGGCAACGGGTCAAACATATTCATAGGAAACAAACTATACTTGGCCAATCAAATACAAAACCCAAACTTCAACTTAAGATGGTGTGTTTAAAAACATCAATAGCTCACCTCGAAGCGGATGGATCAAGTTTAAAACTAGTTGGAAGATCAGATCTGAAAACACCAGTTTCTAGGCACTCCACATGGCCACCAATGTATGTTTCACTCTCAAGAAGCCGACTATTATGAAACTTTTCTGGTTCAGATTGATGCTTATTAGGGCATATAACATTTGCAGTGTATGCCTGAATGTAAAAAAGTCAAACATTAGGTCATAAGTTATAAGATACGGGAATGAAAAGAAAAAAGGGAAATAGCTTACCTGGACCATGAGAAGCATTTCACAAAGGGTCCCACTTCCTTTACGCAGTACTTCATCAGGACACATTGGTATAATAGTTGCAAGGGAGAAAATGAAGGGATGCACATAAGTCATATACAAGTAGTATGTTGACACAGCATCAGATACTGAATAGGAGGCCATCATCTGAAATAAAGCAAGTTTTCCATTATAAACATACAAGAATCGTTCTAAATAACTTAAACTGTCATAAAATAGTATGAATCATATTGATAGTTTAACGATTATCACTTTATATTACATACCTGAGGTTTTTCCATTGCGAAACGAACCATATCTTCTGGATTCACCTCCAACGGATCATACCCCAATTTGGCCTTAGTGACAGCCTGATGTTGTAATAGAGAAGAATCTATTATTAATATTAACACTTAGCAGCAAATCTCAATACGAATAAAACAATCAGGATATCGTAAGGACAGCAAATGTGCACCATCTAGGAAAATGTCACCAGGCATTCGAGTATATCATATGTGAGTTTCACTTGAATTTATGTAGATTTTGAGGTGGTTCTCACTGTATTCCGGGTCTTATATTAAGTGTAAGTAAAACATATAAGTTTTTTCTGTTCTATAATTGTTTATTTGAAAGCATATGAAGAGAAAACATAGGACTCTAAAAAGAGGAACAGTAAATATTAATTAAACAATAAGCACCTTCAAACCATGGCTTCCTTGAGGTAAATAACTATCACGTTTGACCCATGCAAAACAATCCAGATGGCATGCAAACTTAGAACGACATTCACCTTGAATTTTGTCACACACAAACCCTAGCTCCTGCAAGAGAAGAATATCAAGTAATTAATAATAATAAGAATATATAAAACTATCTTTTAATATAACAAAAGTTGCAGCATACATCATTCATTTTCAAGCCATGATGAGCTGCCCTGTTTTCCAAGAATGGCCAATCAAAAAAGTCTCCGTTGTATGTGACATAAATACCAGGTTTCACCTCTCTCATGTGAGAAAACCACAATTTAAGTAGTTCTATCTGCATGCAAATACGAATTAAGTAGTTAACCTTTAAAGCATGGTAAAAAAATATCTCAAAAAGTATTAAGAAATCACACCTCATTCTTCACATTTGTCACTTTAAAGTATCCTTCAAATTCAGGTTTTGGAGTATATTCCAAATCCTCTATATCTTCACCAACACACTAGAAATAATTGAAAACGGTCATACTTATTAGTCTCAAGAAACAATACCGATATTCGTTTAATTATAAACTTCAAATTTGATTAAGCAGTTTTATTGTACAAACCTCTCTGTTAATAATCAGGTATCCTTTTCCATCAACCATGTACGATATCATCATAACTGAATCATACTCAGCATCAGGAAATTTTAACGGAAGCTTTGTTGTCTCTATATCAAATGCACAAACATGAACTTCCGCACGTTGCAGAAGATCATGCCTTCTTTCTAACGTAACTCCATCACTTGACACATTCACATCATACCACAGCCCACATCTTATATCTGAGAAAGTACAATTTACCAAATTAAATAATGATACGACATACAGGCACTAATTACAAATAAGTTAACAACTAATGAACTATTACCGTTGTCAATTGCAAAACGAACATGTAAGGAACATCATACTCTCCCGTAAATCATAAATCACTCTATAAAATCTTGAATTCGCTCGTTCCTGTAAACGCAAGAAACCAAAATCAGGGTCATAACTTTAAATTAATAAAAGTAAGATATTAAAACTGATACATATGCCTTTATATAAAACTTCCATCATGTATTGCATACCTTTTGCCTGACTGTAATAGACTCGTGATCCTCTGAAGCATGGACCTTTTCTTGATTTCTTTCAACAATATGCATCAGGTCACGTTTTACATCCATCAATTGATTTACCGTATCAAAACGATATCTTTAAGTAAGTTTTCCGTAATCCAGAAAGATGTTTTTCTATCAATATAATCAAATATAAATACTTCAGCATTATCATTCTACTGTCACTATTTACAAAAACTGAATCATAATTTAACGACTTACAAGATCAAGGTCCTCTTTTCCATAATTTGAATATCAGCAAGTTGCCCTTCGGTCGTCTTCTTAAATACGCATCAACATCCATTTCCATTTTATCCTATAAGTTCACAGCCATCAACAACTTCAGTACAAGTAAAACAATATAAAATTATAAAGATAACTATCCAAAAGTGTATCCAACTATACTCTAAAGTCTATTTATATGTATCCAACTAAAAAACCGCGTGTGCCAACTTATGTTGATGTCACATATATCCAGATACAATATTATATCAATATTTAAAAGTTAGACACACACAATAAACACATTTTAAGTTGAATACAAACAATAGACTTCGAAGTAAAATTGAATACATTTCCGTACACTATGATTTAGTTATAAACATACCTTCGTAGCAGCATAAAAATACGGTCTAAACTTATACTTGGCTTTAAACGTCGATCCATCCTATAATCAAATGATAAATAATTATAATTGTGTAATAAATCAAGTATAAAGCAAGTTAATTAGATACAAAAATCCACCTGGCAAACGAAATATAAATCGACGCAGCTATACGCTTTCTGTGTATCCTGATCTTCAAATGACGACTACATAAGCACAAATTCATAATCAAGTCAATTAGTTTCAATTCAATCAGTTTGAATTAGTTTAAAGTGAAAATGAGGTTAATGAAAGTGATGAGTGAGTTACGGAAGCGAAAGTGAGAAGCCAGCCGAGGCGCTTATCGCCTTCGGTGAAGAGATCGAAACCGAGCTTTGATTCGAGTTCTTCTTCAGCTGATAAGATGAGTTTTTGTTTTTTGGACATACGAGTGTCTCTACGATCAGCTCGTCTTCGGTAATCATTGTTCATTTTCACGGAATTAGTGTGTGATTGGGAGAATTCAGATCTGGATTTGAAACCCTAACTAGATGGATTTGGGGGGAGGGATATGAATGTTTTCCCGCTCTTTTGTGTCACTGTGTCAAATCACGGCTTTGCCCTTTTGATTACCGCCAAACAGAAAATGATAATATTAGTTAGTTTGTTGAGGATATTTATAAAAAAATGGAATGTTGTACTAGTGGCTAGACACATATTAAGCAGTGAAGTAGAGATTAGTGTTTTAATTGAGATTATCGAATCGTATATTAATTGTAGATTAATCGGATTGAACTTTCTATATATAAATGATTATTTATGAATTATTATTTAAATATTTTATGTAATTGGTTAATTAAATGGGTTGTAATATCACATCAATCTCTTTGTACTTTCAAGTTTTTCACACATCTTCCGATTATTACGTTATTTTAAACCGATTATGATCGAATTGCTCCGATTATTGACCAAGGGGATTAATTGATGGATTAAATCTCATCGGTAAAGTTTGGATTAGAATTCAATCGACGATTGATCGTTGGATTAATGAGATTTTTACAACATTGAATGTAATCAATCACATTACATTACTAACTATCTTTCACACTTTTCTTTTAGTAGTCCATTAATCTCTAATATGTTTAGGGTATGTTCATTTGTAAAATAAATTTTTGTAAAAACCTTTTGTAAATGTAGACTTTCTCTAATTTGTTTTCGTTGTTTCGATTTGAGTTGAATTTTATATTTTGAAAAATAAATAAGTATAACTGTTTTTATGTTAATTGTTGAGCGTTATAATGTTCCATGAGATTTCATATTCTCTTTGATTAAACATATATGGATGACAAGGAAAAATATTTAAAGATGAATACATGAGATCTTGAAAAGTATGTCTATATGTCTTAGTCAAATACTCGATTTTTCTTGATAACGTGAACATATAAAACTTATTCGTATATTATCTCATGTTGATGATAAACGACAAATTGTTTAATTTTGATAGACAAAATATAGTATTCTCATTATTATCACTTTCACATTGTTTTTCTTAAACATACAATACTCGCTAAACCTTCAAAGTCTTAGTTGCATGTCCGCGCCTTCATTTTGCTTTTCTTTTCTTTTTTAAATATTATCAATTATACCATATCGACAAACATAAAAAAGAGGAGTGGGTCATCGCCCACTTATCTGACGGGACTCATGACCACCACTAGACGCGTTTTTATAGGTGGTTATAAAGAAAATGTATTGCTCTTATAGTTGTTTAATTAAGTCGTTGGATTATTTTATTTATACAAAATAAAAGTTATTTTTAAATTTCTATCTTTTTTGGTACAACTTACATTTAAAACACTAAAATATATTTGTATATATCACTTAAAAATGGTACAAGTTACTACTATATAAAGGATCAGGGTATCTAATAATCAAATTCTTAAATCTTAATCTTAATCTTAATCTTAACTAGATATAAAACATTTGAAAGTTTGTTGAAATTTAAGTAGCAAATTTACTAAAATACCCTGAATGCATGTATTTGAGGTTTTGCTAGGTTGCTCCTTTCTTAACAGCTAGGAAAGAAAAAGTAGCTTCAAACCCTACTGAGTAGGTTGAGTTATAGGGTGATTGACCTTGCAAAAGGCTAAATAGGTCTATAGGCTAATGGAAAGGGGAAAGGGGAAGTTCCAATTCAAGCTTTTCAAATGTTATACATTAGCGATTGATTCGGAGGATAGAGAATTGAGTTGGAAGGCAGTTCAGTTGGAATCGCTAGTAATCGCGGATCAGCATGCCGCGGTGAAACCATGTTCCATCAATAGCACCTAACCTATGCCGATTTTGGCGGACCGCGGTTGGCAATCCTCTCTTCGGTCCTAGCTGAGTTATGTGTATGCGTGTGTATGCGCGTCATGTGCGCGTGTGTACGCGCACGTATACGCGCGATCCATTTAACGCATTTAAATTTGCTAACAAATAAATAAATACAAAATTTATAACCAAAATTCAAATACAACTTATATTATAATATAGATAATTAATTTAACTATTAAAATAATAAAAAATTACCTACTATAATAATACTAATAATATATATAGTTTTTTTAATAATCAACTTATGTTTTTAAAAAGTTACTTAAATATAGTTTTATTTTTAAAACTTTTTAAGTATAACACGACATAATTATGAAAGGTTTTTAGTTAAAGAATAAGTATAAATACAATATTCTCTAACATAAAAATTTCAATACAATATATAAGAATTTTAACATCCGGGGTTGTAGATAAATCGAACGAACACGAATGAGGTTTGTCCATGTTCGTTTGTTTAAATTAAACATAACAGATGAACGAACACGAACACATTCACAAACGGATTATGTGTTCATGTTCATTCGTTAAGAATTTACTCTTGTTCGTGTTTGTTTGGATGCTAAATGAATATACAAATGCTTTACGTACATATACGAATATATGAATGCTCTACGTACATATACCAATGTGAATGCTATACGTAAACAACCTAAATTATTAATAAAAATAATTACCTTATATTTCTGAATCTAAATACAAATCATTTATATTTGGATTTATTTTCATATTTATACTTATTATTTTATTAATTACTTATAAAGAAAAAAAAATAACTTTAAATAATATATTATTATGTTAACTATTTTAAAATGTACGGAGTATATAGTAAAGTAACATTAATAAACGAATCTAAATGAATAAAAATTTAAATGAACGAACAAGATATTTCTTCGTGTTCGCTCATTTAACTGAACGAACAAAATATATTGTTCATGCTCGTTTATTAACTAAATAAAGGAACATAAATGAACTTTTCGTTAAACTGTTCACCGACGGTTCCTTTACAACCCTAATCATAAAAAAAATAATTCGTGGCTTTGTGAAAAGCGATTTCAAGTGGCAACACAAAGGTATTAATAAAAGTTGTCAAAATCTTAAATCTAGACAAAGTACCCATCAAATTTAGTGTATCAATATGTACTACATGACTAGTTTATTCGTTTGTACACGTTACATAATATTGTGAAACATTTAATTCATTATCTTTTTCCATTTTTATTTCTTAAATTTATTACAACCGAAAATCCTTATCGCCCGTAAAATTATTGAGAAAAACATGAAAGCGAAAACAATTGCTTATTCAAAGATTGAAGTCTCTATATATCGCTGCCACGACAACGTGCGAGTACCTTAGTAGAATAAAACAAAACAAATATAAGCATTACTATAAACACATTAATACTAATTAGAAAAGATAAAAGTGGGCCTAAAAATGGGCTCTAACCATGATACATAACCGAAATGAAAGCCCATTAAAAGAAAACAAAGAAAACGTTATTAAAAAGGGGTAGGGTTTCATATGATATTCCAGAACCCTAACGCCCACACTATCGTAGCACAAGCGGCTGTAACAAACATTTAAGGTATTCTTTCTCATTTTCAAACTAATACTAATCCTCAATTTAGCTCAAAAACGTTCCATCAAAATTTAGGTTAAACTTTTTTTCTGTAAAATTGTAGCTTATTTATAGTTATAATCTCATCATTGTATATTTCGATTTAAAAAAACAATTCAACTTTATGTGATTTGAGTATTAATTTTTCTTTTTATTTTATTGTGTAATTTAGAATGAAGGTTGTTGCAGCATATTTGTTGGCTCTTTTGGGAGGTAACTCCAGCCCATCTGCCCAGGATTTGAAAACCATCCTTAGCTCAGGTATTTCACTATTTATAGATTATGCCGCAGTGATAATAAATTGTTTGAATTTTCGGTGAATAATTTTCTTCGGTTGTACATATTTCCTTAATTAATATGTAATATGTTTGAGTACCTTGTTTTTCGGGTTTTCGCTTTACGTATTGTTAAGATCATAGTTTTGGGCTTTGTATGTGGCTTATAATCCATCTCTTACTCATAATATGCTCATAAGACAGAAAAATAACAATTATCACTTGACGATATCAAAAATGTTTTACTTTCATTTTGATGAAATGGTTTACATTTTTTTTGTCGAACAATTTTAGGTTTTACATAATTTTTTTGTTTCATCACTCATAGCTATGTTATTGCTGTCTATTATCTTTTTGAGCATACGGTTATTGAAATGTTATGCTATGTAATTTTGTTTGTTTCAGTTTTTGAGTTTCCTAATAATTAACCTTTAAGTTTCATATGTGTTTAACTTTATGGACTGTTTGAGTATTGTATGGGTTGTTGATTTATGGATAAGTATTAACGAGTTAGAAACCGATGACATGCAGTTGGAGCTGATATCGATGAAAGTCGAATCACCTTGCTCTTGAAAGAAGTTGAAGGTAAAGACATCACCGAGTTGATTGCATCTGGAAGGGAAAAGCTGGCTTCAGTTCCATCAGGTGGTGGTGGTGTTGCGGTTGCCGCTGCAACTGGTGGTGGTGGTGGTGCACCTGCTGCCGCAGCTGCCGAGTCAAAGAAAGAAGAGAAGGTTGAAGAGAAAGAGGAGTCCGATGATGTAAGCTTTTTGATACACATAACGTTCGTTATAATTCATTATTCAGTTATCAATATTAACTTGTTTAATACTTGTTTGTATTTACAGGACATGGGCTTCAGTTTATTCGACTAAAAGAAATGATCTTCTGTCTTTTTGTTTAAATCATACTAAGGTTTCATGTTTTGTTATGGATTTTTGGTATTGGTTTTTTAGTTTTTCTGTTGAAATTTTGTAAGACGGTAAAAATGTCTTGAATGCAAGTTAGTTAACGATTTGAGATTTATAATTGAAGTGGTTTTTACTTTATTAGAATCTGCTTGTTGTTTTACATTAGCTTTTATTTATTCTTACACCGTGTTCTTGAGTTTTAAATGAATGGAAAAAGAAAAGAACCGAAAAGGGATGAGAAACAGAAATGAACGGAAAAAGAAAAAGAAAAGAGGGATGAGAAACAGAAATGAATGGAAAAAGAAAAAGAAAAGAACCGAAAAGGGATGAGAAACAGAAAAGAAAAGAGAAGTTTGGTTTATGTGTTCTTGAGTTTGGTAAAGTAATAAGGAAAGTAGCAGTATTTATGTTCTTAAGCTACAAGAAATGGAAATACAGCTTGGTCAAATTACAGCCTTGCCATTTACTTGTTCTTGTATCAACTTTTTAAACACATGAACCCACTTATTTATCAATTCCCAAATCGAACCATTTTAAAGCATACCAGCAACATACAAATATTGACCCAATAATGAACCAATGCTCATATATGCATACACAAATAAACAAACATTTACTGGACGATCTCAACCGAAAACATGAAATGCTGCAGAAAACTTTTCAAAACAGCAGCAACAACAACACACCGTTCATAACTCCTTCCAAAACCTTAATACCTAGAACTCCTAAAACAAACATGATTCCATTGGTTCCTTGCACACCGTTAACAGTTTCTGTCCCAATGCAGACTGCCATGACACCGGCTCCTTTTAAGGAGACAATTCCAGTAGTAGAGAGTATTGAGTATTCATTTGAGGAAAGGAGGGCTGGTTTTGTGATTCCAATAGCACATTTGAACACAGTTGCTGCGATTTAATGTTTTATGAAGTTAAGTTAACTGAGTGAAGGTTGATTTAGTTTTCTTTATCGTTGTTATTGACATATATATTGATGGCTTGAAGTCAATTGTAGTTGGCGTTTACAGAATGTTTTATGTGAATGAATCACCTTAATGTATCCCGCCATTTTGCCATCTAGGCTTTATAATGGTTAGTATCGATCATCTTTCTTCGTTACAATTCATATTGGGAAAGATTTAAGCATTACAGAGTAACCTATGTCCTGATCAATGTATTTATATAGTTGATGTGGCAAAATTTGTGGGTTAGGTAATCTGTAGAGTTTTTTTTTTTTTTTTTTGTTGCGGGTCGACTGACCCCCCTTCGTTCATAAAATAAGATTGAATTGTTTGGATGCTGGGAAACGGACAGATTTGACTTCCATTTGTTCATGCTAGACTAATGAGTGACTATCAAGTTTTCAACCTATTTTGAACCATTTCCATTTTACCTATTTTTTTAAATGGCCCATTTGACTCGTTTGAGATGAAACAACCCAAATTGACCCGCTCTTAAGTTAATGGGTCGAAATCACCACCTCTAAGAGAAACCCACGCTTTGAACTGCTTTTCCATGTATATAGGTAATGGCGAGATCATCACCAACAGACAAGTATGATCTTGTAAAGCATTTGAGATGCATGTCTGAAGTTGTTGCAGTTACAGGCGATGGTACAAATGACGCTCCTGCTTTGCACGAGTCCGATATTGGATTTGCTATGGGTATAGCAGGAACCGAGGTTTGCATTTCTTTCTTTTTTCTGGTGGATATTCCATTTGTATACTTTCACCCGAATCTTGAAATTTTAAAAATTTCCGCAGGTTGCGAAGGAACAAGCCGATGTCATTATGATGGATGACGATTTTGCAACAATTGTAAAAGTAGCCAAATGGGGACGTGTTGTCTACATTAACATTCAAAAGTTTGTACAGTTTCAGTTAACTGTTAATATTCTTGCTTTGATGATCAACTTTGTTTCTACATGCATCACAAGTGCGTTGTTAATTATTCCAGTAAAATTCCGTTATTAGTAATAACTTATTACACCCGCTTATTTTTGTAAAACTTCAGGATCTGTCCCGCTTACTGCTGTTCAATTGCTTTGGGTCAACTTGATCATGGACACTTTGGGTGCACTAGCACTGGCTACTAAACCACCAAATGATGGTCTAATGCAACGACCTCCTGTTAAGCGTACCGACACTTTCATTAACCATGTGGCGGAACATCATTGGTCAAAGTATCTACCAAATGGCTGTCCTATTTGTTCTCAATTTTGCTGGAAAGCCGATTTTGAATCTACATGGATCGAATTCAACTGCCATTCTTATTACTTTCATATTCAACACTTTCGTCTTCTGTCAGGTTACACAAGCTTTAACCTCTAATCAACCTCATATGTCCGAACGTTTAGTCTTGTATTAAACCCACTTATTTATCAATTCCCAAATCGAACCATTTTAAAGCACACCAGCAACATACAAATATTGACCAAGAATGAACCAATGCTCATATATGCATACAAAATAAACAAACATTGACCAGACCATTAAAATAAACATAACCTGAAATTTCCTATTGCCACCATGATAACATGTTAAACATAAAAGGACATCACCTACACAAAAGTCTACATACCCCAAAATACCTTAACAAAAGTACTAGTTTTATAGCAAATATGAAACTACTACGCTAAGTTCGTGCAACCAGAATTAACATTATGTTGCAAGAACATAATGAATTAAAACTTTCGAATATTTGGGCGGCCTATGCATATATTATCCCAAAATGCAATTACAGATATCTTGGATGAGTAAATAACGGTTCTATTATATAACTCTTCTATATTTATTAATACGAGATCAACTTCGGCAAACACTTACTATTTCTTTTGTGCATGCCATTTCTCAATGCTTCCGTACCACGTCCACTGAAAACACAATCCCGCAATTCGTAATAAACCAGCAAAAACAACCTCAACAAACGCCATAAGGTATGATCTTTGAGGAGAGAGACCCGCAGTTGCTATTGACAACAGGAATCCTTCAAAGTTGCATGGGACAAAAAAAGATCCGGATTTGATACCATTCAATGCTTTCTTTGCCACCTCATCAGCTTGCATTGCACCAGAGGATGCTGCTATGATGCTTGTCAATTGTGGCTTTCTCTTGTTCTCTGCAACAGGCAAAAACACTAATCAGAATGCCGTGCATACTATACAATTCATCCAAACAAGCCTTTCTGAAAAAAGAAAAAAACAATTCATCCGAGCAGATTCCTACTACATAAAGGTTATATTCGAGAAGAAATTACACACTACCAAAATCCCAAATTACTTTTTCACGTCAAGAGGAGAAAGCATAACTGAGGCAAAAAACAACAAAACATAATAAAGATAAAACAAAGAGACCTAATCACGAGGGAGGGGCAGTTGGGCAGAAAATGTACTATATTTTTGTTATAAACCATTCTTTTTAAAGAAAAAATCAGGGAATTTGAACTCATGACTTTTACGTATCACATAAGAAATATTGCCCAAGTGCCACCGAGCTAAATGCTTGATAGCTATTTATACCAACCCTATCACATTGATTTTTGATTTGCACATATCATAAGTTCTAACTCAGAGAATGCAAGAAATATATTATATAAAAAGAGAAAGGGGGGTTGAACCTTCTGCGAAACCAGGTGTATCCGTGTCTGGTGGAAAGATGAGTGAAATGTGAATATCATCCGCAATAACTTCTTGTTGAAGCGCTTCTGCCAAACCCCTAAGGCCAAACTTACTAGCCGAATAAGCCGCATAACCGTAAATGCCCACCTATATTTCAAAAAGGGCATCAATAAACATAATAATCCTTCAAAATAACCAAAAAAGGTTGTAATTTCGATTTTGCTTTTGGGATTTCAAATCAGTCCTAAATGGCTAAATTTAAATTAAAATGGTTTTTTATGGCTAAACATGTTTATAAAACGTACAAGAATGATCTGGAATGCATAATATTGATTTGGAAAGCCCCAACACAAGCAAACATGACAAAATGGGCTAAAGCAGTCTAACGACTTCCCAAACTTGATTCTTTCAAAGTTTTATGCTTCTAACTACTTTAACGCTTCCATAATCTTCCCAAAAATCGTATGCTTGACACAAACAGTTTTATCCAACCTTTCTACCTTTCGGTCAAATATCTATCTTAAAACATTCGACAACTAAGTATCTATTCTTTAGCATAAACATGTTCAAAAGTCATAAAGCCATCGTTTAAAAGATATGCATGTAAACCTCATTTGAAGCCTACACTGAACATTATACAAATATAATCCTTATCACATAATTACAGAAATGAATCAATTATTTTAGGTGGTTTAAAAGATGAAGGAAAAATAAACATTGTTTCATGCAAGATAGACATGTTAACTAGTGTATACTTCTGTTGTGACCGGATCAAAGCAAAAATACCCCATCGGGATTTGAAGGATAACCAAGATTTAAGTGAGAGTTTGTTAGTGACAATTCATACACTAACGAGTTTTCACATTTTGGTTTTTTGGGAAAAGTTTGACTTTAGGTCTCCATTATATTTCACCTAACTCACGAAAAGTCTATTAGTTGCCCCTTAACCTTAGTTTCAATTTCTCACATTATTCAACTAAAAAACATGTGGTAATACAACTTATTCAACTAAAAAAATTAGCCTAAATGGATTGGCATAAACGTTACAACAAGAAATTACTACTAAGTACATTCATATTTCGCTTATATTTCCTAAGACATGAATACACATGGTTTCGCAAAGGTTAAAAACTCTCTTTCTTCAAAACCAGTTTTATATGTGTCTATGCCTCTATGGATATATAACTGAAACACAAATGTCATTAACAATAACTTCTTATTACAACACTTACGCAAAACCGTTTATACCCATAAACCTCCACCTAGAGACCAAAAAACAAACTAATAAGGAATCTGCTAACAATAGCCCCTTGGGGCTGTGAATAAATAATTCATACATGCAAAATGGGGTTGTACATGGGAGCGGTTATTCATCCATAAATGCAGGCGCGGTTATTATTAATGTACAATACATTATGCGTGTTCCAACTTATTAAACATAGCCCCTGGGCTACACAATGCTCATATGTAGTTAACTAGCTAATCAAACTCACAATACCTAAAAACATAACTATTCACTAACCAAAAAAAGAGTATAATGTCCGATTTCCGATGTAAGACTTAAGACGAAAAAACTAACTATTGGTCTAAATACAAATAAACGCAATGCTTAATAAACTAGGAGTGGCTAATAACTTAATCAAACTCAATATACCTGACCAGCCTGAGACGACATAAACGCAATCGAAACCGGTCTCCTATCACTCCGTTTCTTCATCCCAGGCAACGCAGCTTTCACCAAATTAAACGTCCCAATCAAATTCACATCAATCATTCCCCTAATCTCCTCAATCTCCTGTTTTTCAATCTCCTCCGCAACAAACACACCTTGATTACAAATCAAAACATCAATCGGATCACATTTCTCCACAGCAAACTTGACCGCCTCATAATCTGACACGTCAGCACTGATTATCTGAACATCGATTCCGGTGGATAAGCGGATTGCTGACTTGGCGGATTCGAGATTTGTGAGGTTGCGAGCTAGGATTGTGACACGCGCGCCTTCGAGTACGGATTGGTGAGCTAGGGCTAAGCCGATGCCGGAGGAGCCGCCGGTGATGAATACGTGCCGGGATTTGAGTCGGATTTTGGTGGCGCGTGGACGGACGATTACTTTGAGGAAGATGAGGAGTAAAAAGAGTGGGAGGAGAGAGAGTAGAGAGAGAAATGAGAGATCCGCCATTTCTTGGGTTTTGATTTTTTATCCTTCCATCTTAATATCAAAATATGGCTTTCATGAATATGTAAATTGCTTATTATATATGTAAATTGCTTATTGACGATTTGGGATCGAAGTTATCTTAAAGCTTCTATTAATAACTAAATACACCAAAATTGTCATCAACAACCAACAAAAGGTGAAAATTACCTTACGAGATATGTCGTCTTCAAAACGAACGTATTTGCCGATTAGATATTGTGATGCGTTGGACAATTGCTTGATGTATCGTTTTTATATTCTTGTTGTATTGGATTATTAAAAACTTATTTTATTTCATGTGACATTTAAACAGTGGCGGCCTGGGGGTGTGCTGGTCGTGCGGTCGCACGTGACCTCTGTTTTTTAGGGGCCTCCGATTTAAAAAAGAAATTTGTTTTTTTTTTTTTACAAGCTTACAAATTATCTTTGTCCGACATTTGAGTCACAATAGAAAGAAGAGTTTAGTTTTTACTTTTGTCTCACATCGGTGGAAGAAGAAAATGATTAATTGATTAGATAGCTATAAATTAACCTACTTATGCCTTTGAAAAAATCACACCACATACTTTCAATTTCAGGTACGTATTTGATTATTATTTATGTTTAATATTGCCAAAAGTATCGTATTTGATAGTTTATCTATTGTCTAAGAATACATTATATACTATTTGTTACACAGTTAGTTAGTAGATAATTGTTAACTTGTTAAGTTTTTATTTATTTTTTATATAAAGGATGCCTCCAACTAGAAATTTGAATCGGGTTCTTCTAAACGCAATAGAAAAGAAAGGAAGAACGCTTTATTCGTAATCAAAGAGGTGCTATCGATAAATTCATTATCAAACAAGTACGAGAATGGGTAACAACTGAAGCTAATCGGGAATCATTTCAGGTAGAGGAAACAATAATCGAAGATAATACCATAAATGTTGATAATGTTCAATCTAACAAGGATCATAGAGAAGGTGTAACACCTGAAACTATGGAGAACCTAAAGAATAGGAAAATATTTCAGTCAACATATATGATCCCACGAATTGGGACACCCTCGATATTAAATGGAGAGATTTACTAGTGAAAAATGGTCCTATAAGAGATATATTCAAAGGTAAAGGTCCTAAAGATGTAAAAAATAGACGTTTTTGTTCAGAATTTTATGATAAGTACTTACCAAACTGGAATTGTTACAAAAGAATTTGCTCGTCGAAGACGACACAGCCAACTCAATACTTAATTTTTTGAAACAGTTAAACACTTATCCGGTTTCTTGTTTGGCATACAGAATATTGTTGACTGTTCTCATTACTGTTGCATCCGCGGAAATAAGCTTTTCTAAACTAAAACTCTTAAAATCTTATTTGCGGTCGACCATGTCTCAAGAGAGATTAAATGCATTGGCTTTAATTTCAATTGAGAACGAGTTTCTTGATAATATTGATTATGAAAGTATAATAGATGAATTTGCTTCAAAAAATGTTAGAAGATCGATGTTTAGAAAATAATAATGTAACTCGTGTTTATTATAATGAAAAATATTTATTATAAATTTTATAGGGCCTCTTTTATTTTTTTTGCACCAGGCCTCCAAAATGTCAGGGCCGGACTTGCATTTAAACATGGTTTATGTTTTGGCATTACTAATTGTCATGAGTTGTCTCTATAGGCTTCTTTGATGTGGCGCTTGGTTCGTAAACTAAGTCTCATATCCCGAGAATACTAATAGTCATGAGAGGAATAACGGGTAAGGAGGGAACAATGCAAGACCAAAAGACTACCAAGGAAATAACACACATCGGAATAGCTTTTCTTATGACTAAACATTAGCATCCCCATCTCTTGATTGTTGGTTAATAGCTAAAAATTAATCCTTATGAACTTGCTTTTGACTGAAGTCAAGGGCAAAGACATTACTGAGTTGATTGCATAAGGGAAAAGTTGGCTTTGAGGTGGTGCTAGTGTAATTTCCACTGCAACTGTGGCGATGTAGCACCCGCTGAGTCAAAGAAGAAGAGAATGTTGAAGAGAAAGAGGAGTCTGATGATGTAAGTTTTTCGAAACATAACTTATTATAAGTTCTTAGTTTCGAAGCATGAATTTTGTAAGACGGAAAATGTTTTGAATGCAAGTTTAGTTGGAGATTTGAGATTTATAATCGAATTTGTTTGGACTTGATGCATTTGCATACTGTATTTCATTAGCTTTAGTTTGTTCTTATTAATTGTTTTATTGGTTTTATTTTTGATGCATTGGTTATTGTTATACTAAAATTTTGTTTACAAATTATAGGCAAGAGTTACAAGTTACCTCAAGATGTAGTTTTGATTGGTCTCTAAAGATAATTTTTTTCTTTTTTATGGTCCATACTTCTAAATTAATTGAACTTTTGGACAATGGTTTTGATAACAACAATCTTATGAGTTATTTTTAAAGCGTAAACATATAAACAATTTTGTTGTACATTGGTAATGTATTTTTAATTCTCGAAATACATGAGATGTTTTTTGTTAATGTACAAGAAAAAACTAAACATATAATAATTTGTTACAACAACTCATAAGACCGTTATTAACAAAATCCTAGATAATTTACTCAATATAACTTGAATTTATGATATGACTTTTTAGGAAAAATAAAACGTTTTTACCATAATTAAATAAATTTGTAAGAAATATATATAGTGAAACTTATAAAGAAACAAAAATACACACGATAGCTTAAAAATCAACATAGTAGGATACAAAAAGTTCTTTTCCAATCAAAAATGGTAAAATGAAAATAATACCACTTATTAATCAACAAAAATAACTAATATTATACCCGTGTGTTGTTCGGATATTGCATTACTATATATTTATAAAAAATAGGTGACAAATATTAGAGTATAACATATACTACATGTTATAAAATGATAAATCTTAAGGTTTACAATATGATTTTGGAAAAGAACCCATGTTGCCACTATTCGTTTATGTTTAGATAAAGGATACACTTTAAACTTTCTTAGGTATGACATTTTGGTCGGATATATTGTATCGATTTTATCTCCCTTTAAAATGCAATTCTTGTCAAAAACAATCACAACCCGTACAAGGATTAACTTCTATGAACATATTGTTCAATCTAAATAGTTTAAACTACCTTCTAGCCTAGAAAATCCTTAAAACATATTGATCAATTTAAACAATATATATATATATGAAGATATACTTATATAGTTATTTTTCTAGCTTTATTTGATGTTCGAAAAACTTTCATTGCCTATTTTTTCAAGTAATTTTTGAGTAGATAAACTTTCATTACTTTGAGTATGATGGGTCATGTAGTTAGAGCTAAAAGATGATGGATAGAATCGGAACTTTTTATTTAAAACTAAAAACAAAAGGTCAAACCAAAGCTTTGAATCTGGTTTAACACTCTCCCTTTCAAGTAGTTTTTCGTATATTAGGGAAGTTAAACTCATTATTATCAACATTTGCATCACATCGACTTTTCTATGAATTTGTGGTCGTGTTTATAATAAATAGGTTGTATAGATAATTTAAACCTTGCAGAAATTGAGGGATTAAAGTTTTTGTTCTACGCCATGTGGTTACTAAACAACCAGATGAAATCAAAACCCACACCAACAAATATATGACCTATATAAACTACGTTCTTTCTTTCTTTTTGTCGCAACACCAGAATATGAATTACAAATTGAGTGTCAAAAAGTCAGTAGTTCTTTCTCTGTTGAAGTAAGAATACAAGGCCACTTCTGCATAACCAGGGCTTTGTTCTTTCAATACTGAATTCCATCGTAACCTTAAAATGCATATCAGGAAATTTAAATCAGATACTGATAAGCAAGAATAACTTTATGACAGCCACATTGCAATCGTTAAATAGTTTTATAAGATAAAATTTAGTGGACTAAAAAGTGTTTATATGAATAAACGCCAATCAATAAAACAAGAGTGTAATTAGATAAATGGATACCTGAGTTGAAATCTTAAATTCGATCAAATACCACCAACAGATAATACAAATCATCTGCTACAACATGATTCATCACTCATGACTTTGGAACGGTAACATTTAAGATCTTTACATCTTGGTACGGTTTATCTCCCTTATCTGTCTTCACTTTCTCAATTCCCTGAAAACACAAAATTTTATTGAAAAAACTTGGAACGGAATCTAGTTTACAAAATATTTGAAGTGCGAAGGGCAATACCTGAACAACGTCCATGCCTTTTATAACTCTACCAAAGACAGTATGCTTACTGTCCAACCACGGTGTAGCAACAGTCGTGATAAAGAACTGAGAGCCGTTGGTGTTCGGGCCGGCATTTGCCATCGACAGTGTGAAAGGCCTGTCGTGTCTTAAACTGCAAAAAGAGAAATACATTGACACGTTTTCAGTAAAAAATAAATTCCATTCACTTAAAAAAGTTGATTACAAATGGAGTTACCTTTTGTGAAATTCATCTTCGAATTCTCGTCCCCAAATAGATTGTCCACCTGTCCCGTCTCCCAAGGGATCTCCAGTCTGTATCATAAAACCTTTAATGACTCGATGAAATATCAAATTATCATAGTAGCCGTTTTTACAGTGTGTTGTAAAGTTCTCCACGGTTTTCGGACACTCTTCAGGGTACAGCTTCATGTGAATATCACCAAGTGTTGTGTGCATAATCTGATACATAGGATATAATTAATAAAAATTAACTTAAGTAAATAAAAAGAAAAATTCAAAAAGAAGAGGACTTACAACGTTCTCAGGAAGAGATGTTGTAACAGACTTTCCTATATCGGCAGCTGCCATAAGTTCATCTGCAGCTGGCTTTTCATTAAAGACATCTCTACCCTTGGTTGCATCTTCAGGTTCTTCTGGTTCTCTCCGACTAGAACGAGTCAACAACATAAAATGTAAGCACTTAGCAATTTTGATACATTTATAGATAGATGGGTTGATTTGGGTTATGTTTAATCTCGATGAATCAAGAAACGAGTCAAACCGATTGACAAACAACTATAAATGGATTAAAATACATAAATCCTTCATTTTCGCCGTTTTAAATATATATATTAATATCAAAATAATATAGTTTTGACCATATTTAAAATCTTAATTTAAACTAAAAAGAACGAGGGAATTTGTTTTATTTTAACAAAAAATTTGTCACCCGTTTTGACCTATTACGCAACCCGTCCCTTTGGTGAAGGGTTCCTTGCTTTCATTGAAGGGGAAAAAGTAACTTAGTGTTAATATGAACCTGAACGTATAGATTCTGTGTTTCTTGAAGGCGCAGCATAAAAGAGTAGGATCCGTAAGGGGTTCCTTGCTTTCATTCACATTCGCAGCAGCAGCGGGAATTTTCCGCACTTTTTTGCTGCTTTGATCCCCTTGGTACAAAGCAATTCTTAAAAACCTGTCATTATTTTCCACCTTTCCCAGAATTCGGGCAACTGTATTTGTATGCAGATTCACAATCTACCACCAAAAAACAAAATTATCTTATATTTTTACTGAACTTGAAGAACCCAAATATAAAAATGTTTAAAGCCGGATAATTTCTTACTTTGATACCGAGGAGAGTTGGATAAATAATGAAATTGGAGCTATCATCAAAAAGGGCATTTGGTTGCGGTACGTTTTCGGTTTTTTCAATTTCCCTTTCGACTGCCATTCTTCGACCAAAATCAATAGCTTCAAGCCGGTACAATGGCGCATCACTTCTCTGAAGATCTTGTGCATTCTAAACAAAACAGAATTCGGTTATCTCAAGAACAAATAATAAAATAAACCAAAGTCATGAACAAAACCCAAACCGACCATTAGCAATTGAATGCAATAAATTGTTACATTCATACGAAATGATAAACCGACCACCAAAGAGTAAACTTACCTCAAGTGATTCATCATAGATGCGTCTTATTTTACCAGTCCTATACCAAAATATACGTATTCGACGATCGGGAGACGTAATTGCGAATTGCTTACCATCTGGGCTTACCTATAGATAAGTGCAAAAAAGAACAATTATAATCGAAGACACATAAAGTTGTTTAAACTTGCACAGAGTAATTACTAATATAAAGGTAATTTCTCGGTATAGAAAGTGAATGCACATATAACTAAGATTACACATGATTATAAATCAATTAATTACCTCAAGAGCAGAAACGTCAGTTTTACATTTGGCAATTGCATATAGATCAGTATCGATTTTCTCTTTAAAATTAACCCTGCAAAAGTCAAAAAGAAGAAACATCAATATAACGAGCAATACAAGGAAAATGATGATGGATAAAAGTTCTTAATTTTTTTAAACATACCCGGTTTCTGGGAAACAAAGTGTAGTAGGGTCCCAATATTCAATGATACCCTTGGTATCTGCGGATACCACAGTGTCGAAGACATGGTTGTAGCTCATTACTTTAACACTCGAGAAATGTATCTGAAAAAAAATCATAAAGGTCAAATTGGTTCTAGATGGTGACTACTAGAGAAGGCAGTGTCTAATAACGAGTCAGAGTGTCAAACAAATAAAAAAGATACCAAATGGTTTATTTATGAAAAACTATATATTTATTAGAAATATAATTTTCTAATTACGTTCAATTCATACATTTTTTTTTTTCATTTTGACCCGCACAGAGAAATATATGTTTGCTGGTTATAAGCGAACTTACCTCTTTAGAAATGATGGGATCATTTGATCCATCTCGCACATCATATACATGCACAAATGAGGAGTTAGAGTCACTAATAGCAAGCTTGGCAATTGCTGCCCCTTGTTTGTAAACCCATTGAACCGCACTAGGTATATATGGAACTTTTAACATGACCATCATGTCATAGTTAAGCACATCATATACTTTTACGTACTGCTCATTTGAAATTGTACAACAAAGCGAACCGTCTACGCTAACCTGCAAATTCCAAATATGCCTAGATTAAGATAAAAAAAAAACACAAATTTCTTTGAACAAATAAACCAAAAATCACATATAAATGAATATACGCAAAACTCACCGCCAGTCCTTCAATTGGCCCAGGGTGAGATTTGAAATGCTTGGCAAACTCAATACCAACACCTTTCTTTTTCCAAAATTTCAAGTGCCCTGACAGAAAGTAATGTAATAGCAATATTTCATTATCTTACACATATATTATCTCATTCAAAATGATTTCTTCTTTGATCAGTAACATCAATATTATCATCATAATGACACCTATTATCTAAATTTTATTATAAAATCATAAAATAGCAATATACTTTAGGCTGTGATCCGTTTAGTAATTCTAACATCTTAATACCTTGATTACGTAGGGGTGATTATTTTAGCTTATTCGATTCAGCTTATTTGTCACATACACAATTTTCCGGTTATAAGTCACACTTAGCTGATCCATAAGTCACAAAATATGTAAATGATGATATGTAGAATGTACAAGTAAGTAAGTATTACCATCTTGACTCCCTGTAATGAAGAAATCAGCTGACGAAACCGCGACATGAGTAACGACATCTCGGTGCATATAACTTTTTTCATACCTACATTACATCAAACAATCTAACATCAACAAATTCAATTTAGACCTAATTTGGACTCATTACTAGATTACACTAAATTTAACATCAAATTGAAGGTGTTATAGTATCAGAAACTGTAAATTTTAAGCATACATGTTAGCAGATGGAAGTGAATCAAGATAAGCTTGTTCGAATTGGAGCGGACGTTTTGGGCGACGGGCCGGGGCGGGTGCGGGTCCGGGTCCTACCATTGCTTCTTCTTCTTCTTCATCGATTACTGGTAATGAGTTGATTCCATTTTTCAAAGTGTCGTCGTTTTGAGCTAATTCCGCCATTCTTGCAGTGAGTGTAATTGTGTGTGTGAGTTTGCAGTAAGGACTGATGTTAATGTGTGTGATTATACCGCCTTAATCTTACGCAGACAATTATACTTGAAAATAAGCCCGGTCCATCATTAAAATGTCAAATATTTACCTTTTCGTTTATATATACATTTTTTTTCATGTCATTTTTTAAATTTGAATACGTAGACAACTCGATTGAGTATAATTAAATTATAACAAATAGAAAATAATATGGGTTGTGATTTCGAATATCTGTCTTTTTGTTTATATATACACGTGTTTTTAAGGTTCATCTTTAAATTCGTGTACGTAGAAAACTTTATCAAATATAATATAATTATAATAAATAGGAAATAACATGAGTTGTAATATCAAATATTTGTTGTTTCGTTTATATATACGTGTCTTTTAGTATCACTTTTAAATTCGTATATGTATAGATTTCTATCGAATATAATACAATTATAACAAATAGAAAATAAAGAGAGATGTTTCGTTTATACGCATGTTAATACGTGTGTTTGACTTTAACTTCATATACAAATTCTTATTTGTGTGAGCTAACAAATAATATATTTTTTTGAAGTTAAACTATTACTTATAAATAAAGTTATTTTGTTATTGTATATGTAAAGATATAAAAGAAAGCGTAGAACGTATGTGGGCTTTAATATATATTTGTTATTGTATATGATATCATCATTTTGAATAAAGGGTCGAAATTTAATCTTAAAACTCATCTAATGGTCTAAACTGCACCATGTTGCCTTTAATATATATTTTTTATATATATTATAGATGTGAAAGACTATGAGTAATATTAGGATTTTAATCCAGCTCTTATATTCTTTCTATGACTAACTCTCTTACGCCTTTTATTTAAGTGTAATTTATTGTTTATCTTTGTTTCAATTATAGTAAAAGAATACATTAGCCAGATCGAATGTGGATCAAACCGGACCGAAACTGATATCCTTTAGTACCATAGACCAATTTTTTTAAGGAGGTGCTTAAACCACATAGAATGGTTGTGACGACGGAGTAAACCATATCACATCATGTGTATTGTTGTTGTATGGTGGACTGGTGGTTCTAGTGACATTGGGGGAGAACGCAGTTGGTGTAAATGGTTTCTCTACGCGAAAGAAGCCTAGCTGAACTTGGCCCCGAGTGAAGATTGTGAGTGTGCGTGTGAGTTATGTGGGTAAAAGTGGCAAGTTCGGGATTCAAAACCGTATACTTCATACTTAGTCGAGGTTACAAAACATATACTGTATAAGTTATAAAGGTTACATAACATGTAATTAACATATATTAGTTTTATACACTTTTTGTGGAGCTCCGACATGATGAAACAGTAATCAACAACAGCAAAGAAACAAACGACATTACAGAACTGTTTAACAAAACAAATTAGTTGAAACAAAACTATTTTGGCAATCTCTAACTCAAATCAACCGGAAAAAAAATAATCATGAAAAAACTACTAGTTAACGTAAGTGTGCTAGCAAACTTGACCATATCAGCAAAAGATTAAGTAACCCGGTAAGCTACAATTTTCACTAATCCTCTAATCTTATTCTTCCAAAATATACCTCACCCAATCCTCTCTATATTCCTCATCCAAATACCAAAATATTTCAACAAATTAAAGGACTGATATTAATTTTATAGAGATTTTTTAGCTAAATGGTGGAGACTTTTTGATTAATGGATTAAATTGATATATTAAAGGGTTAAACTGATTTTTTATAAAAAATTATTGAGTTAGGAGAGATATTATTTTGTTTAAATTGTTAAAAGAAAAGGTTGTTTGATTAAATTGACTTTTTCAGAAAGTAATTCTATTCGTTAATAATTTTGAAAAAGTCTTTTCGTATATATATATATATATATATTAAGATTTAGCAGTCGAAACTAATTTTCAAAACTAATTTTTTACAGATAAATTTGTTTTTCAAGTCGAACTTGTATCCTCCTTCAGACAAGATGGTACTTACATCATTGTTAAAACATAATGGTATAAATCCATCTTAGAGACTCTAATATGTTGTATGTTGTTAGTTGAATAGACTAAATCATCATGAATTATTTTACGAATCATACGCGAAACACCAAATATTGCCCCGTCGTGATAAACCAACATGCTAACATAGTAACATGGTGCAGACAAACTTCACCAACCGGCAGACATTACCGGTGGCCAACTTCACCAACAAACATACCATGTAGATGTAATTGATCAATGATTATTCTATATATTGACAAAGTTGTTTCATATGTTTTTTGTTTAGTAAAACCTTGTCTTCCAAGAATCCAAGTTACAGGCATTTAGCTTTGTAGATACTATGATAATGCAATATGCAACGTGATCCAAAGTTCAAACTTTGATCCATTTATAATTACCATGGTTCCTAAACTGAATAAAAATTTGGTTGCAACTAAATACAAAGGACGATTATTTAATTCCTGCTAATAGTATTCCACCGGAGTACTAGGACGACCATCATCTACTGCCACTTCTTTGTGGCTGAATGGTGGTGGGAAAAACGGAGGTGTTGTGCATCTCAAGAGTGCCCAATTTACTCCATGGAAAAACGGATGGTGTTTGATAGCTGATGCGCCCATTTTTGACCCTAGTCGTCTCTCTGGATCCTTAACCAACAATTGAGATATTAAATCTCTAGCCATAGTGGGAATGACGGGCTCTTTAGGAATCTCAAGTGCTCGAGCTACAATATTAGCTAGGGTTAGCTCGTTATCCATCCCCTTAAAAGGGGTAACACCATAAAATAGTTCAAAAACAAATATTCCTAGTGTCCACCAATCAACCGCACTACCATGCCCCTCACCAGATACAATTTCGGGTGCTAGATACTCGTGGGTCCCAACAAATGACATTGACCGAATATCCACCGGCTCCGCAACAAACTCGGGCCCACAATGGTTAGTAGGCTTCTTCTTGCGTTTACGTTTAGGAGTGAAGCAAGACATCGATGGGACAATGCAGTTAGGAAGAATACACGAAGATGATGTGAATTTTGGTGGATCAAGGGGATAGTGATTAGGCAATAGTAACGGGTTTAGGGAGTTGAGATTTGGGATAACTTGGGCCGGAGTCGACATGGATAGGTCACATTTCAAGGAAAGGTCAAAATCCGTGAGCATGATATGACCATCTGATCTAACCAAAACATTTTCAGGTTTAAGATCACGATAAACAATTCCCAGCATGTGAAGGTATTCAAGAGCTACAACGACCTCCGCTACATAAAACCTATAAACATATATAAAGTATTGAAATCAGTCTATCACTATACAAAGTCTTGATTATGTGATAACTAATGTTAATCCAACATATCAAAAATGATATGATATAAGTAAATAATTGAAAAAACAAGACATGTTAACAAATATGTGTAGTTTTGGTAGGGGACCAAAGTAATGGAAGTTAGTAGTATATAGTAATTGAGGCCAATATAGACTATGGTGGTTTTTTCGTCTTTACAAAGGACAAGTTTTTTCTTATTTTGGGATTTTCCTTTTTATCATTACTTAAAAATACCAATTATTTCTTGCACCATTTTGGCAACTCTACCCCACATGCCCTTACCTAATGTCATAACTTTCCTACCAACAATATTTATTTTAAGAATTAATCACTAAAATAATCATCAGAATAATTACCTATTATTTATAATTTATAAAAATAATTATCCGATTCATGATAAATTTTCGTGACATTTTATCTTTGCGAGAAGTAAATAAAACAAAATCATACCAACAAAAATAAGACACGTCATCGCAAAAATGAATATTGACGCGAGAAATGAATAGTGTCGCAACAACATGTCGAATTTTTATTGATCTGATTAAAATATGTGTACTTTCGCGACTAAAAAAATGTCGCAAATCAGATAATTATTTTTGTAAAGTATAACTGATAGATAATTATTTTGATAATTTGCTTTTTTTTAATCATGTCACATAAGTTGTAAAATAATATAAGGAACCATGGAAACTTGAGAATACTAAAAAAAAATGCAAAAATGTCACAACACCCTTTTATTGATCTATAAAATCATGTCACATGACAATAAGGGGATTTGTAAGTATATGGGTAAGGGGTTTATGACATTTTTAAACTTTGAAATATATGTTTCGGAATTTATATATATCACACTAGTTTTAAACTTGATTTGAACCAAACCTACATTTTATAACTACATTGGTTTAGGCTAACTAGGGTGTGTAACCGTTCAAAATTAAACCAAACAACACCGTACTAGAAAAAATCTTACCATTGGATTAGTTCAAAACCCTAACTTACAAAATCAACTTTAATTGTTTTCATTTTTTTTTCAAAGTGTGTGGGCACCCGCTCCACCATCTCCACCTAGTACCGCCACTAGCACCATGGCTTCACATCAGTTAAAAATTTGAAAATCTAATATATAATCGAGTACCGCCATCGAACCTTCCAAACTATTTCAGGCCAGATTAGACTCAATTTCAACACTTTAAAGTTTAAACCGAGTTTTACATAGAAAAAAGAATAAATTTCTTTTTTAACATTGACAATCTCCAAAGACTAAAGCCATTGAGCTTAGCTGTCAACAATGACTAACTTATCTATCCCAATAAATTTCAAACTTTGGTAGACCAAGCATCTAGTGAATGTCCAATCACAACAATCCACGTGGCACCAATGAAGGTTTCACGATAGTTTGACTTTTAATAAAGCCCACGTGGACTTGACCACGTTGTATCATGTCCATGAAACATTATACGTCTACTAGACAAAACATGCACAGGTGAACCCAATTTATTAGTTATTCCTAACTTATAATATCTCCAAAATTAAATCATACAAGTTTTACCCTAAGGTTATTGTACAAATGCATTAAAATTTTGCAAACGTTTAGACACGTTGCCTATAAAAGACGTTTAGACATCTTTCAGAGGTGTCGATTTTAAAATTTTGTAGGTAACATTTCCGACTAGTCAGAAAAAGGTTTCGAAAATGGTAGTAGTCAAAAATATTTTCTCCTCAAATAACATCGACAAACAAAACCTCATTCGTTTGCCACTAAGAAAAGAAGAAAAAAAAAAGAAAAAAAAAAAAAAAAAAAAAATCCATGTCAACTTAGCACTATGGGACCCACTAATCACATGGCACTACTAAACACTATAGCCAATCAAAAAAGAAGAGAAAAATGACATGATAATATGATGTGATGCGAGACAGGGGATCAAAACGAATCAACATGAAAAGACATGCATATTTTGTACAAATTAACATGCGTACCTTACGGCGGATTCCGGGAACCGTTTACACGGTTGACGTTGTCGGAGTACATGAAGATCACCACCGGGACAAAATTCCGTTAACAAACACGACCATTTCGGTGTCTCGATCGACGCGTACAATGTAGGTAAAAACGGATGATCTAGAAGTTCTAGAATCTCTTTTTCGGTCCTTGAACGACCTTCTTTGTTACGACTTGCGACTTCCTTTCGGTCCATTACTTTAGCCGCGAAAAACTCAGGACCGTCTTTAGGTTTTCTAAATCCCTATACAAAAAATATTACAAATGTATTAATTTTTATTTTTATTTTCTTATAAACTAATATAACTTATATCGTTTTTTATTTTGGCTTATTAACTTATAAAAAAGTTTTCAAAAAGTTGTTTTTAAGAAAGCATCTTGATATAGCTTTCTCAAAAGTGCTTATAAAACTTATAAGCTAATAAACATAGGTTAAAGGGTGTTTGTTTACCTCTTGCCGGCTAACTTAATTCTACTTATTTTTAATAATTTATTTTCGGGATTATGAGCTTATTACGTCTTGTATTAATGGAAAAATAAGCTTAAACAAATGCAACTAAATAATAAATCTTAATATACTGATATTGACATGTAAATTTTGAGACCCAAAAATCGCACCTGTCGTACATTGTGATGAGAGGGCTTGAGTTTAGCAAGGTAAACCGAGCCGATATCGCCCGCGCCTAGCCGTTGGATGAATCTGATGTCATTTAACGTTAGATTACCGGTTGATTCGGAGGTGTCTGTTGAAAGAGTTGGGAGGTTGTGGCGGGCTGAAGTAGTCGTCCAAGTGGTTTCGGACCCGGAACTAGTACTACGATTATCGGTTGTGGCGGTGGTGGTCGTTGTTGAGTTGAAGCTAATGCTATGGAGGTCATCGGCTAGATCTTCTAGCCATGGTGGTGCTTCCATTATTTGTGTGTTGTGTGTGTGAGAAACTGGTTTTTGAAAGGGATAAAATAGAGGAGTCAATAAAATAGAGGGCCAATGACCAAATCGTCATTGGTAGGAGATGGTTCGGGTACTAGTGAGGTCTCATTTTCGAGTATTTCTTTGGGGTTTCATCCTTAGCTGAATATTAAAAAATAACTAACTTTGGTGTAAGATTCGTAGGTTACATACTGTCCAATTGAATGTCACTATAGTCCCGAATCACTAACATTGTTGTTCAATTTTTTTTACTTTTTATTTAAACTATATTTTTAACTACAATAACACTAAAACTATAACAAACTAAGATATTAATAACTATGAAAATTCAACAATTATAAGAAAAACATTGGTCTCCCAATTCCAACAATCACATAATATTTTTAAAACATCGATAATTCTCGTCACCGACCAATCCATTATATTATACAAATTCCAACAATATAATTTTGCTTTCCTGTATTTAATCTAAACATAAGAAATAAGAAAAGGACATTCATATAGAATTTCAATGTTTATTAAAAATATAATATTTGAATTAGCTAATAATTTAAATATTTTTATAGGTACCTAAAAAACATGAGAATCGGTATCAATGATACGTAGGACAATCTTGTAATAAAATAAAAATGATTTTAAACTAAATAATAATTCAATTATTGCGTTGCACTAAAACCGAATACGTGTTATAGATAAAGTGGGTATGATTGCACGAATCACCATTACTGTACATTTAACTTTTAATAAATGTAATATTTCAAGTTTTCAAATTTGTCATATTTTATAAAGTTTATATATATTTAGTAAAACTAACTTGTAGAGGGGCTGATAGTTGTTAGTTGAAGCTGAAAACTTGAGTTAGTATAGCCATTGTTCGTGAAATCAATTAATGTAGCTTTAATTGAAGTTGAAAAATTCACGACCGCTAGATTAATATAACACGACTACTTATCAATTGTGTAACCGATATCGAACAAATGGTGTTTTGTTAGCAAGATATAAATTTATCTATAGAAAAACAAAATATGGAAGAAGCAGAAAGTACCTGTAATTTTAATATAGGGTGTTGTTATGCCAACCCCCCCTACCCCACACCCTTCCTATCTTGTCACATTCATAGCCCACTTGTGTCCCATCTATGACACATATGTGTCATAGATGTGACGTTTTTTTGTCTTTTTGTCTTTTTGTCTTTTTGTTTTCGTTTTATTTTTATTTTTCAAATATCGTAAAATAACAAAAATTATATATAATTTAACAAAAAAATAAATTGTGTATTAAAATGCAACATTCGTATTATATTATTCACATATTCGGTATAATAAAAAACAATACATATTTGTGTAAAATCCGTATTAAGATTTATAGCTTGCAACAAATCTTATCGAATTTGTGACCACATTTTTATTAAACATTTTTATATCCTAAATATTTAATATTAATTAAAATATTTTTATAAAAACTTTTAAATCCTAAATACTATTTTTAAAAACATTTTTATTAAACATTTTTATATACTAAATATTAATATATCTATTTTTCGTATATGTAAAAACAATAATTATAGGATCACGATAACAACAATCTTACGAGATGAATTACATATTATTACACACATAATTTATTAAAAATTTTTCGATATTCGTGGCCCTACCTAAAAATATCCTAACTTTTATTAGTTCTTGCTATTTATTCTTTCTTTGTTTTTCTGAAATTTTGGTTTAACTTTTAACTTTCAATATTACACACAACACATGCAACTTATGATTCTATTATATCTATTTTTCGTATATGTAAAAACAATAACTATAGGATCACGATAACAACAATCTTACGAGATGAATTACATATTATTACACACATAATTTATTAAACTTTTGTCGATGTATGGGATGATCACAAAAATACATAACGGTTATTCATATATAATAAAAGTAGTAAAACATGTTTATATTGCAAACAATCAGGGACAATCATGGTTTGTATTAAAGAATACCCTATATGAGTATTAACTACAAGTATTTAGGATATAAAAATGATTTTATTAAAATATTTTAATTAATATTAATATTTAGGATATAAAGATGTTTAATAAAAATGTTTTTATAAAAATCGTATTTAGGATATAAAAATGTTTTTATAAAAATATTTTAATTAATATTAATATTTAGGTTATAAAAATGTTTAATAAAAAGGTGGTTACAAATTCGACAAGATTTGTTGCAAACTATAAATCTTTATACGGATTTTTACACAAATATGTAATGTTTTTTATTATACCGAATATGTGAATAATAGAATATGAATGTTGTATTTTAATACACAATTTATTTTTTTGTTAAATTATATATAATGTTTGTTATTTTACGATACTTTAAAAAATAAAAAAAAACGATAACAAAAAGACAAAAAAAAAAAAAGACAAGAAAACAAAAAAGTGTCAAATCTATGACACATTGTGTCATAGATGGGACACAAGTAAGTAGGGGGGTTGATATAGCCATTTAGGGGTGGGTATAACTAGACCCATATGGATGATGGATGATGACCCATCTCTTACACATCTACAATCTACATTTATTTCTTTAACCAAAGTGGCCATAAAATTATGCATTTCCCACTTGTACCTTTATTATTCTTTTAGCTCTTAGCATTTATAATTTTCACAATTCAAATTCCATTTTAAAAAACTACTACTACATACATGACTTCTACGATCTATAAAACACTTAGTAGCTTAAATATTTAAAATGTACCAGTTGGGCATATCTGAGTTCGTCCGTAAACGTTCATACTCTACATATGTTAAAGAAAAAGGTTAGGGATTCGAATCTGTGTCCCAACACCATGGGAATGATTTGTAGACAAATATTTTATCCCGTGTTGATGGTTATTGCGAATGATACGGACACATTGAAAAATATACGGAGGTAACGCTTATTCTCATCAACCCTTTTTAAACATTCAAAATGTTTTGCATGAAGTGATTTCATTTCATAATATCCACCATCTAAGCGAATAACGGGAGAAGGTAAATCATATAAAGAAAAACGCAAACAAAAAATACAAGACAAAGTTTAAGTTCTTGACCTGTACGGCTTATGCTACATGTCCTCGACAAACTTATGTAAATTAGACAAAATACTTGGTCATTTTGCTACATTTCCTCGAGTCTCAACAAACAGATTATGTCTTAAGTACATGGATTGAATTTTCATATAAAAATTTCTAAAGCATATGTATGACATGTTCATAGGACTATAAAATTAAATGCTACAAAGTTCAGAGAACCCTACAAATATGTTTAGAAAGATTAAAACAATTGTTCAAATACTTCAAAAGCCGATTTTGATCGACTTTTGAGTGGGTTTGAAAGAGTTTTGGTTGAGTTTACATGATTTTTTTGACCATTTTTGCTCAACTAGCCGTAGTTAGTGACCGTGTAGCGAGTAATCGCTGGGTAATCAGCCGAATTTTACAATAATGGAATAAACTCCCATTATGCAAGGCATGGAAATAATATGCAAATATTCATATTGGTGACTATAATTCTTAATATGTATACAATGCTCAACATCCCTTAATTCATTTCATTTACACTGAAATGCAAAAAACCGTATAACCTTTGAATCCCATACCAGAATTCAACCGAAATGGTTGCTATTCGATATCATTAAACCAAACCAAACCAAATTTAAATTATGAAGCTCTGATTCATACCTTTGCGTGATCTTTTTTTCTTTGGGTTGGTACTAAGCATGCAAGAAAAAGCATTAACGAGCTCTGAATCCTCAACGTTCACTAAAATCTTGGCAGCCTCTGGATTGGCAAGTAGTTGTTTTGCAACAACGTATCCTGCAATAGACCATGTTTGAAAGAGGCGTGCTTGTTTCCCGATAAATCTTCCTCTTTTTGTATCGTAATATTCAGGCCATTTGTCTTTTGCAATACGTCTCTCGGCAACTTTCACAGCGTTTTCAGCAATTTCTGGCCTACCCATCTTTATACTTGCCACCGTAAGCTGAATAAAAACACATTACAAAAACTCATTTATTTAAAACTGGGTAAAATCCTGGTTGCATTATATTGATAACGGGTCAAACGTGTAAATATGAAAATTAGATACACATGAAACTGGCAAAGGGATCGAAAGTAACGACCTAACTGTTCTACTTTGATAAATGATATTATTGGGTTACTAATAAAGTTTCGTGATCATTATCAATATATTATTGTTCTATAAAATTCAAATATAAAAAAAAGATTTGGAGGTCAAGTTAATTCGTAATGACCCGCACTTAAAAGTGACCCTTTTTGACCCGTTACCTAACCTGTTTAACCATCCAAGATTGTCACCTTTATAGGTAAACAATGATATCATATGGTGTTTTTATTTAATATTTGAATGAAAACAATAATACATCAAGAAGTACTTCATCCACCTCATAGAATTGCAAATTTATCTTTTCTGAAAGAAACCAAAGCTAAAGCTATTATATGTTCGTTATTATCATTACAAACAAATCAATAGCATTGAGATGTATCCACGTGATCTATTTAAATAAAACGTATAAAAGTGGAAAGCTAAAATGATGTCAACATATTGAAACGTGTTTAAAATATTTGACAAATAGTAAAACATTTTAGTAAAAATGATTAGGCAATTGTGACAATTCAAACGTATCATTATTCATGTTCCAGATAAAGTATAAAAGTAATGTTAATTTTAGTAAAAAATCTTGGCTTTCTAGATAAAGAATTTAAAAATAAAAATTTGGAGAACGATTTGAAATACCAACATCAAAAAGATAAAGAAAAATATGATCAAGCGGGATGCTTAAAACTTTGCACATTATTCAAAAAGAAATCGACAGTTTTCCCCATTCAATGTTTAGCGGTTTCCAGCTTCATTTATTCTCATATGAACTAAATGGATCACCCAAATATTGATATTCATTTGTTCACAACTATATATATGAGAACCAAAAATGACCCGACAAAAAATGGGACCAAAAAAATAAACCTACATTTCTATACTTGGCTAAAAATGGTCCACTAACAAGTATTATATGAAATAGAAGTAGTCGCATAAGCAATACACGTTGAAAAACAACTGACCTGCCAAAGTAACGTCGGCCACGAACCTCCATTATGGTAAGACCAAGGCCTACAAAATAAAAAATAAATGTCATAAAAAAGTTTAACGAAAATATAATCATTTCCAGTTAAAAAGGAATTGCATTACGTGTTTTTAGGATCACTGCCTGTAATAATTGACCATTCTTGAC
Source organism: Senecio squalidus (assembly GCA_910822075.1). Taxonomy (NCBI): domain Eukaryota; kingdom Viridiplantae; phylum Streptophyta; class Magnoliopsida; order Asterales; family Asteraceae; genus Senecio; species Senecio squalidus. Next base: position 3,622,482 of record CAJVGC010000591.1, on the reverse strand, counting down.
CTTCAAGAGCAGGATAACAAATCTTTAAAGGCATATCACCAACAAGATCCGCCCACTTAGCTTCATAAAGATCTAAAATAGCATGGGACTGATCTGCTGTTGCAAGACTACTAACAATAGACCATAAATTTCCAAGAGAAAAGAAACGGAAATCCATATGAGCTGGTTGCAAGTTTCCAATCATATAGCCGCCTTTATTAGGCATCCATTCAACTAACCATGGAGGAATTTGGTCTGGATAAATGTTGAATTTATTAACCGCGTCATAAGAATATTCCTCGGTTTTGTAACGGTAGATTTCATTTAGCTTTCTCATATCAATCCAGTAATATTCTCTCACGTGAAACGATAATGCAACAAGACGGTTGTTTAGGGCTGTCACAAGATCTGCTGATGCATCTTCACGGGTCAACATGTCACGTGCAGAGAGTAAAGAAGAATAAAATAATGCCTGGATTTAGAAGGAAAAAAAGAACATTATTTGGAATAACAGGTGTTTTGAGTAACGGGTCGGGTTGGGATAAACAAGTACCTGAATTTCTAAGGGGTGTCCGTGAATTCCCATGCGTCTATCAATCATGCAGGAACCATCAGTTACTAGTAGAGATGGAAACATGTCAAAACCATCAGCAAGGCAAAGTTTTAGAATCATCTTAATTCCAGTCTGCACATCAACGCGTTCTTGAACAGAAAGATCTCCGGTACATTTACCATATGCTCTCAACAATATAATCCACCACAATCCTAAGGAACATTTTATTGGGTCAAAATGGTCAGTTAATCTATTTGTACATAAACAAAAGAAGTTCATTTTAAGATAGGTCATTGGAGCAATTAATACAACTTTAAGTTGATAGACTATCGTTTTTATCCTTGGATTTAAAAAACCATTGATTTGAAAAGCAAGTTATTACTAGTTACTAGTTATTGATGTTATATTGACACAAGCTAAAAGAGTAACGTGGACAATAAAATTGGGATAGAGGGAGTTAACATTTAATGAGCTAGATATGATTATGAACTATAATATAATAATAATAATGATCTTTTGAAGGTGATTTCGGAGGTTTTATGTATTTGTATACACTATGTTTGACTTTCAACTTAGTTCAGCTCGTTTGACTCGTTAAAGATATAAAATAACCCAAAATCGAGGTAATTTGTTCAAAATTACCACCTCTGTAAACAAGTAAATTTAACTCACCAGAGTCAACTGGTGCCACACGACCAATGGCTGCCTCACCAAAGTCAGGATCCAATATATCTTCAGTTGCAGAATCATCACCGTCAATTGGAACAGTACGCACCTTAAAACTTGCAGGCATTAAACCTTGACCAGGACTATGACAATCCACCGTCTTTTCCCAACTCTATTTACATATACACAAAAAACATAAATACAACAAATCCAATCCACCGTCCAAAAAAATTATATAACAGTATCAAATCACCTGCAACTGAAGTGTATGCAAGATAAAGTTCCGCACAATATCATACTCTCCTTTCAAAAGAAACGCAATCCCAGACGGAATAAAATCACGAATAAACACTTGATCATAATTTAAAATACTAGAATCATTCGGATCATTAGCCGCAATAGTCCCAACCGGATTTTCATAATAATAAACCATCGAAGCTCGTAACAACTCCCACGCTTCTTCCTCTAACGAATCCCCACCACCTATCTCCAACTTACTGAACACTCCATTTCCATTACTACTTAAATCACCGTTACCAAACCGAACATCTTTCATTTCACTAACAACATCCCTAACAGTCCCGGTATCACTTTTTCGACACCTACAACTTAACAACCTAAATCGATCTTTCGAGTCACTACGAAAAGTCGAAATTCTATTATACTTTGGACTAATAAGTGATTTGTTAGTGCTTAATAAACTTATATTTGCATTATTATTATTCAAAACTTGTAGAACAGCTTCTGATGTAATAGCCATGATTACTTCAATTCAATCTACAAAATCAATACAAATACAAATATTATATATATATATATATATATATATATATATATATATATATATATATATATATATATATATATATATATATATATATATATATCATTTGGGAAAAATAGCATAATTCTAGGTTAAAAATTATTTAATAAAAACAAAAAAAGTATAATAAATTACTTACGATTTACAGAATCATTTGATGAATTGATATGAAAACTGGAAACTTTTCTGGGGATTCCGAAATTATTTTAATAATTATGAATTTATGATGATAATATAACGTTTTTGGTTTTGATGAATGTAAGGGTAAAATAGTAATTTTGAAAAGATTGAGGGTAAAAATGTGTATGTTAAAAAGGTGATCCGTGCTCAAAAATGTGTTGGGTGGTTTAAGGCCATGTACGCTGATACTTTTAAGTTTTTACATATAGTACCCCCAAATTATTGATTTATGCTAAAATGGTGTTTATAAATTCGTCGTCAAGCTTTATGTCGATGTGAGAATGTGCCAAGTTGCAAGACGTTGACATAATTGATGAAGACTTTCGTAGCTATTAAGAGCTTTATGTCGATGTGATAATGTGCCAAATTGAAAGACGTTGACATTTCGCTCTAATAGTGTCTGTTAGATTCGTTGTTTATCTCCTATATAATGAAACATATACAATCATTATCATTAGCAATATATATTGTACCGGGATTTCTTATCAGAACAAATACAATCATTATCATCTCTTTTATCTAATAAATGGGAGTTACGGATGACGTCATAAAGCTGACGTGGCGAGTTCTTAAGCTGTTCACCTAGGAATGCACTAGCCTTTGCTGATGTCATAATGAATTTAGTTTATCTTTTACCCCGTAATAGTGTTGATTTTATATATGAATAAAAGAAAAATAAAATTTTAAATTAAGTTTGTTATTCAGTGCCGTGTAATACACGGGCACTAAGCTAGTTAGCAATATATATTGTACCAGGATTTCTTATCAAAACAAAATACAGTACGTATTTACTTATTATCAATTATAATGAAATAACTACCATGATTTGTTATTTAACTTATAATTATTACTTTTTCTTCAGAATGATAATTAGTTGTCAAGCTTTCAACCATCGTAGTGGTAATGTAAATGTAGACATCATTGTTGATTCAAATGAAAGTAACGTCTTTGGTTATGATCCATAATGTATACAATCTTTGAAGTATTTCTCATGATCTTATGGATGATTTCCATAATGTATACCGTTTTGTCAATGTAACCATGAAAGAAAATATTGCACGAACATTAATGAAAATCTCAAAATTCTTTTGTTCAGTCGGTAACAAATAAACAGTTGATGAATGCAATCATACAATCGTTACTTAGTAAAAATGTTGATACGACGTATTTATTTAAACTTCATAATCGTGAAACTCAAAACATGAGACGTTCAGATGATTATGCTTTCTTTCCTATTCCATTAGCCATGTTATAGATTCCTCTCCCCTGTAAAAAAAAAAAAATATGTAAATTATTCATACGAAAATTGAACACATGCCAAAATTAATTCCATTGGAGCTTTATAGCATAACTACATAAGTGGCAAGTTTGCCACTTAAACTTGTGAATGGATATTCAATTTATGTTATATCCCAAACGGGTCAAACATGCAGAAAAGCTGTCCAAAAGTATGTTTTAATGCGTTCTCGAATAATTTTATTTCAAACCAAATTTGGAATAATATATTTTTAATCATCATATTTGATGCTGGTACGAGCCAACTAAACCCAACCTATTTTGACCCGTTACCCAACTCACTTCACCCGTTAATTTTACCAGATCTTGTGAATAATTAGACTCACAATGAGAAAGAGGCAAGAACCAGCCAACGCAAGAGGGATGGCAACCGATGTAATCTTGTCCATTGGACCCTTCAAATGAGTACTTTTGTGGATGCTTTGATACAATCTTTGTTTCTCAGCAAGCTTCTCTCTTGGCCTAAAAGGTGCTTCCGCCACCATTCTATAAAATATCAGATAAAATATTATATTATATTATATAGTATAACGATTAACAAACTAATCTCATACCTTTAGTGACGGAACTTGAAGGAATTTATTGTAGGGGACAAAATATAACTCTTTTACTTAGGTCGGGTCAATATATATTTTAATTTAATGTATCCATTTTATATGTAAAAAGGTATAAAGAAAAGAAAAAAAAGAATTCGGTCTTATTTTTTGGGATCATAGCACCTCGTAGCCCTCTAATAAGTTTCATTATTGGATACCTTAAACACGTTCCTAAAATGTAAAAGGTAAAACCAATGGCAAGAGCGTATCAAATTTATAATGTGTTATTTAAATCTTTATTTTAGTTTTATTTTTTACAAACCCCGTCTTCCAACTTAATTTTTTGGTTTATGAGCGTAGTGTACTGCAGCCCAAATCTACGAAATAAACTCATAACCCGGTATAAAATAAATTAAAAAACAACATTGAGATTCAATTTGATATAGAACATGGATCAGGGATATCGATCCAATCGAACGTTACCGTCCATAAAGTTATACACCAAATTAACAATTGTCAATATTTCTTGAACACAATGCATACTAACAATCATACAAACATGTAATCATATGAATTATAATTAACGAAATCTGAAAATATATTACAAAAAAAATGATTCGACTTACGTGAGTAAATATGGAAAATCAAGATGCGAATTCGAGAGCGATGATTATGAAATGGTAAAAAGGAAATATATATAGTTCCAATATTGAATGGGCTGTGCCTTATTTGGGCTTTCATATTGGACTTAAAATAAAGAAAGTTTAAAATTTTTTGCTCGTTTATGTTTTCAACTCTTATTTTCTCAGATATGATGTAAAATGCGGAATTTTGGTGGCATACAACTGGTTTAGTTATTTGAAATTATTAACAACAAATCCTATTTATACATAATTTATGGGGAAAAAGAAAAGTTGAATACAAACAATTACAATCTGATGCATATAAAACAACAAAAACGGGTAAACGATTTTAAAATGTTATGTATATATGATTAATATCTTTTAGGTTATCAATCTTGGTCGACAACATGGGTAAATAACTTAAAAGTGTGAGAGTCATTGTGATTCAAGAAGTTATATAACCATTGTTATTGAAAAAAAAACATAAGAATATGCAATGATTTCCATATTTTGCATTATTTCCTTTACTTGATTAATTTCAAAAGTAAAGTTATCAAGACGACAAATAAACAATTTTAAATTACGTTAATCACAATATAAATATCATAAATAATTGTAAAATGGTGCATTGGAAGGCTAAAAGAGTAATTTCAAGTGATAGAGGCATTTAACAAATTGCAAACTTTCTCCAACTTTGACTTTGTCCCTAAGGCTAAATTTTGTTTAGTTTATTTGTGTAGGTGAGCCCTTCTTCTACACTCTTTAACCAAACTTCCATTTTAAGCACCTTATTGTAAGTAAAAAAAGAAGATTCATCTACACTATTTTTTCGACATTTCAACCATACTTTCTTTGTATGACATAGTCTAAATGACGTAATCTAAGTAACATCGTTATTTATAACACTCGGTGAATATGAATAAGTACATTACTTATTAGACTATTAGAGAGTATAGCTAGGGTCGGATGACCCATATAGGTAAAACTAACGCTTTATGAAAAGGTAAGAAACGATATGGGGGTAAGGTTTCCATGACCCTCGTTGGTTTTCTACAACGAAGTTATCAACCTGAGGACTAAACATGTAGACAATGGTTACGGATATAAAACTTATAACAACCAAATAAACATGTGTATATGGAATTCGTAGTTTAAGGCAAGTAGGAGCACTAATTAGGCTTTCTCTTTAATCATGACATAGAAAAGCCTAAACAAGATTCTTAATGAAGTCTCAATCCAAATCCAAAGTTTAAGATTCCTATCCATTGAGAGGAAGTTGGGAAGGTGTTTTAACAAGTGGGTGTTCACTATTTTTTTTAATTGAAAGTTATACATTGACAAGGGTATATTAGACTTTTCATTTCACATCAAGGTTCATTGACACCAAAGCTACTAGATATAATACATTAGTACCCATGATAAAGCCAACTACCTAGATTGAGCATCTTTAACAGAAGCAAAAGATGACCATAATGCCAACCCAAAGCATATAAGGCAACATTTTCTAAAAAAGAAACAAGAGTTTTGTTTTTTTGGCAAAATGGCAATGGATAGGCAACATCAACAAGCACAAATGATGATGCAAATGAAAAACTCAGGATTAGTAAACTATAATAGGAGTCCAATGATCGGTGATGACGAAGATGATCAATTGACTAAATCGGCATTGTTGGCTTTTAGGGTTAAGGAAGAAGAGATCAAGAAGAAGAAGATGGAGGTGAGGGAGAAAGTCCATGCTCATATAGGCCGCGTGGAAGAAGAAACCAAGAAGTTGGCTGAAATTCGTGAAGTATGTTCATTAACTATCATTCGGCTTTAGATTTTTCTTTTAGATAACATCACACAACAAATTATGCATTATATATGCTCTTACTATTATTTGATATAACCCATGTTAGCTACGCGATATAGTCACAACATATCAATTTCTGGTAACGTTTATATGTGAATGATATCTGGTAACGTTTATATGTGAATGATATATATGGTCCAATGTCCCGCTCATGCTAAACTTTGTCCAAACTTTGTCAATGGTGTAACCTAACACCGGACGAAAAAGGCAATGTCAAGATTCAAAACAACCCTATTTGAGTGTGACGTCTATAAACAAAGTGTTTTCTAGCTTTATTTCAAAGTTATTAAGTTGTTTGTTTTTACGAAATGTATAGGAACTTGAAGCACTCGAAGATCCAAGGAGGAAAGAGGTGACAACCATTCGTAAGAGGGTTGATTTGGTCAACAAAGAGCTAAAGCCATTGGGACAAAGCTGCCATAAGAAGGTGAAACATACATCATCGTTACTTTTCTTGTTAATTTAACATTATTTTATTTCTTGTTAATTAATCGTTAATATTCATTAATAAACAGGAGAAAGAGTATAGAGAAGTTTTAGAAGCTTTTAATGAAAAAAACAAGGAGAAAGCTCAACTTGTAGCAAGATTAATGGAGGTGATGCATTTTTCATTAAAAATCTATATTTGTAACCTTAAACCCTGCTCTAAGTAACGACGATTTATATTCATTATTTTTCGTTTAAATTGTGAAGTTGGTGGCTGAAAGCGAACGAGTGAGGATGAAGAAACTTGAAGAATTAAACAAAAGCATTGAATCGTTGCGTCAAATTGTTCCAAGATAGTAATAAAACCAATTTCACCAATCAAGTGTTTTGTTATGATTAGATATGATTTTACGGTTTGGTTTTGTGTGTGATCATGATTTTAATTGTATTTGGGGCGTGGTTTGATGAATGTGTGATATTAATTTCGATAAAACTTCTTGTTACATGAAACTTTCATGTGTTTAAATAGTGTGATCCACAATTGACATATTACTATATTGACTTATATGTGTACATTTTTATATTTGTGTATCTTCATCATATATCACTTATTTAATTCGTTATTGTTTATTGTTTTTACCTTTTGAATTTTCGCTCTATCAACTTTTAAGAACATGTTAAAGAGGTGTATCGCGAATGAAATGTAAATGTTTAGACGGATGTTTATAAGTTTCTACTAATGTCATAGGACATCCTTTGTTAAAACTCAAATGTCTGTGATGACGTGTTGAAATTTATTTGGTTATTGGTTATCAGTAAAACCAATCGCGTAAATATTCCTCTCGAGAATTACAAGTCATGATTAGTTTGATAGTTTCTTGATCAACGAAGTTAAACTAATGCATAAACTTGTGAAAAATATATCAACACTTTGGTGATTTTCTCTAAATGTATTGTGCTCTTGAATTACAAACCTTTTCGATGTCTTATTTATTGTTCAATTATATAAATAATTTATTCATTTAGATAACACTTTATAATAAAAATATAACTTTATACGTGTAATAAACTCTTTATCTACATGTGATGCTAACAAAACTTTGAAATAAATTAATGTTGTAGGTCTTTTTTAATTTGTTTTTATTTGAAAGAAATGTGATTAACTACACGTAACACATGCGTGGACTATGAGTCAACTAACTGATTCTAACGATGTGGCCGGTGTCAATTCACACACAAGTATATGTTCCTCACATTAAACATTAACTAAGGGGTGTCTGTTTGGGCTTATATAAACGGTTTATGGCTTATTGATATTTCAGTTTATGTTTCATAAGTCCGGATTTTCCGGCTTATATAACCGTTTATGGGCTTATTACTGTGTATTATGACATAATAAACAGTAATAACTCCATAAATGGTTACATAAGCCGAAAAATCCAAATTTTTAAAACATAAGCCGAAATCTCAATAAGACATAAGCCTATTATATAAGCTCAAACAAACACCTCCTAAATATCAACCTTAACATGAACTACTTAAACAGTTTTTAATTATTTAATATCCACTAGGCTCGTTTTCTATAATGTAAACAGTAAACAATTCATATTCATAAACAAGGTTATGTAACAATAGTACTATATTTTTCACGTTTATATTATGATCAATTAAAAGTCCGTTTATGTCATTATTAATAGGTCTCATTCTACACTAAGTTTTAGTTTTATTACGCTTTCTTTTTAAAAAATATAAATACCTTTAATTTAGAATTTATTCAAGAGAATTAAGATGATAAAAGGGTTTCTAACTATATGTCATATAGATAGGATTGTAAATGAATCGAACGAACATAAACGAGGCTCATGTAACTTTAATCAAACAAGTGAATGGATACAAACACATTAACAAACATATTTTTTTGCTCATGTTCGTTCGTGTTAAGTTAACATTTTCTTTCCATTTAAAAGAAGTGTAAGTCTAGTACATAAAACAAATATTCACGGAAACTTCATCGGATTACTATTGACAGCCTCAATGATGACCTAACCATCCCGGAAATTTTGACTTTCATCAAAGAGTCAAAAAGCTGCTTTGAATGTGGTAGTAGTACACACCACTCTATGGGTCATTTGAAGATATCAAAACTTTGTGATGTTTAACCTTGCAAAGCTTAAGACAGACACGTTTGGAGACGAAGTCAAATTATATTCTATGGATTAATAGTCGGTGTAAAAAGTTATCGTTAACTTGGTGGGAGTGGAATTTTAAGCCAAAAACTCTTCCACCCAACTCCATGTAATTTAGCTCCTTTTTTCGTCTAGCTCCTTACTAGTTTGATATATTTAGCCGGTCATAAAGAAATAAGAAAAAATAAAGAAATTAGAAAAATATTAATAAATTTATATTTATTTAGAACAACTCAATGATAAAATATGTTTTAACAATAGAAATGAAATGATTATGATGAATAAATCTCTTTACTTTACATAGCTTTCGGATAATATATATATATATCAATTCCACCTAGATTACATTTTTCTCTTCAAATATGATAATGCATATATGTTCATTTCACCTTATCTTGTTTGCATGAACCATATTTAGATTCATTGAATACTTCTTTTACACTGTTATACCGTTTCTACACACTATGCCCTTTCTTAAATTGGCAATATTTTATTTCATTCTACATTGAACTTCATACATTGTTTCACATGTTGCTATATGTAGAAATAGAAAAGTTTTGATAATTACAACACTAAAGGTTGTGGTTTAAATGTTTATACATGCATCATTTAATTATAAATAATAAATAACCGTCTCATGTATTTGGGACCTCACTCTCATGATTCATAGAGTACAACTTTTTATGCATTGTTTTTACTTTTTAGTCACAAATCTATATGTTGTGGTTATCAATACTCTTCGTAGAAATTTAAGAAAATATTTAACATCCGGAAGTTAAACCATCAATCCTTAAATAAATCAAACCTTATTCAAAATAAGCGCGATTCACACACTTTCGATTTGAACTTTATTAAGGTTAAGCTTTAACAAAATGAACAAGAATGATAAATCTAACGAGTGTAGTTCAAGATCATAAGAACTAAATTCAAAATCTTTTCAAACTTTTTTTTTTCTTTCCCCGAATTGAATTGCATGGTGTGCTTGTGTATTTTTTATTGTATATGATTTTATTGAACATGATTTTATTGTATATTTTCAAACAATTACGAATTTCTATTTTTTAGTATAATTTTAACTAATGTCTTACGATAGTTAACCAATCGCATGTCGGTGTCATGAATTCTATTTTTAGTAAAGATAAATTTAAAATGTCAATTGAAACGTGTGACCAATTTGAATTAAGTAAACAATCTCTCTTTGATCTTATCGAGAAGGTTAAGGGGACCAGATGAAAGTTTACCATGTTACAATTTACACTATTTACTCTTAAGCAATTAAGCATTTTTATTTCATTTTTTTTTTTTTCGTTTTAGAACGAATATTTTAGTGATTAATTTTTTTTTTCACTTACTGATTCAGCTTCCGCTTCTGGGAGATCAAACGGAGCTCGATTAGTTTCTGCTAGTCAAGAAATAAAGAACGCGTTTTTCTGATGTAAACTATTGAATTCAAACCTTTTTTTCTTTCTTTCTACAAAACTATGTTAGGGATGGTATCATATATATAAAAATGGTATATATTATCATTCCAAAATTATTAGTTTCAAAAATATTATGAGTTTGAAAATCACATCTCTAACTGTGATTAATTAAGACATAAAAAGTATTGTGAGAGTGGTTTATTTTTATATAAAACCAATTCTACTGAAAGTTATACTATTCTTAGAATTAGGATTTATTTTACATTCCGCTTTGTTGGCTTTTGATGTCATCAAGTTCGGTTCTTTATAAATTTGTAAAAAACATTTTGCCCTATAATTTATAATATATTTGCCTATAGAAAAAAAAAATGTAATCTAAATAACCAAATATGAAAAAAAAAATTAATGGTTCAATTCGATACGTGTTTATCGGTTTGGTTTTAGCACAAAATTGGAACCAAATCAACTATTTGGTATTGCATCATTCAAAAAAGCCAAATCTTCGGTTATTATTTCGTTTCGATTATTCTACCCACTCTGATAAAAACAATGCATAATATATGAACATTAGATACAATTTATTATATTAATACATGTAGTGACATAATATACGTGTTAGGATTTTTTTAACCACCTCTTGCAGTAAAACTCTTTTTACTTCTATAAAATACTACATATGCTAAGTTTGTAAAGTTAAGTAACAATAGATAGAAATTCTCAAACACTTCAGATAGATAATTACTGCAGTTTATAAAAGTCTGTAGTTTGAATTACCAAAATTAAAGTGAGCTATAACTACTGAAAATGCATTTTATGACATTCAAATCTAACAACTAGGTCTCATGTTTTCACATATTTAAGAGAACATGTTTCATAATTTTAAAAAAATCGTGTTGATTAGATCTCTTATTTAACATTTTTCCGGTGTAACGGATCACCAACAAAAACCATGAGGTTGAAACTTATGAGGTAAGTTTATTGACGTATATCTTGTAGTAATATATCCAAGTATCCACAAGCTAGTTAATCTGAGATCTGAATTTTCTTTTCCCGAATAGATCGATGTGTATTCATCTAATACCTCCATAGATTCAAATCAATATTAGAATCAGAATCATCTATCCAATCAAACCCTTTTTTCATTCCTGGTGGTGTTATAATCAATCCCTCCGCCATGCTATTATAAAATCCTGGCATGTTAAACAACATTTCTTCATCCACAAACGACGTCTCGGGCACCTCCACTCTCATGTTTTCATTGCATTTTCCACTATGAAAAAATGTGGACGAAGATGGTTTATTATCATTATTTTTTGGCCCAAAAGCAAGAGCTGCTTCAAGAGCAGCTTCTTGAATATCACGAGGAGAACATGACTTGGCCCGTCTAATCAGGCGGGCCGAGTCAGGAAAGTTAAGTGGTGAGTTATCACCACGTAAGGTTAAGATTGCCGCATCATAAGCCCTAGCTGCCATTTCAGGGGTTGGGAACGTTCCCAACCATATTCTTGATTTCTTGCTAGGCTCACGAACTTCACACACCCATTTCGACCCGTTTCTTAACCTAACACCTCTATAAACCGGGTGTCTGGTTTCTTTAAACTTCTTCCTCCCGGCCTTTCGCTTAGGGAGGTTCGTTGATGATGATGCACGGATATTAGTCACCTCGGTTTGAGAAGACGACGACGAAGAGGTCGAAGAAGAACCATCATCTTCAATAATTTCCATTTTTATATAATAGATGAAAGCAAGTTGATGTGAATTTATAGTAAGTTTTTTGTTTATTTGATAAATTTATAGTAAGTTTATAATATTGAAAATGAGTTATTTATATAAGTTGTATTGTATGCTCCCAGAAAGTTGACATGAGATGGTGACTCTGTTTACTTTACCCACGTGATATGAATTTTGTCATTAAAAACACGTGCTAAATTGATAGACAAAGAAAAACATATAAATGTATATGTGGAAAAAACGAAAAAATAGTTTACAACAGAAGGACGGTTCCGGGTCCACCATATGCTTATTTTTAATTGAGAGAATGTCACAAATCGTCCTTGTGGTTAGGTTGTTTTTCACATATCGTCCTTTCGAAGAAAAGTTAGCACAAATCATCCTTTTGTTTTTTAAAATTATCGTCTGTGATCCTTCCGTCAAAATCCTGTTAATTTAATCCGTTAAGTGGCCCCCACATGAGGGTAAATATGTCTTTTTAGGTGTTATCTCCCCCACCTGACCATTTTGATTTTTCCTGTGTTCAATATATGTTTCAAAATCTTCAGAATATTCATCATTTCAAGAATCATCTGTTAAAAAAAAAAAATTAAATAAATAAATAAAATAATAATAATAATAAGAGAAACTACCATAAAAACCTAAAAAAAATTAGGGTTTCTTATGATGAACAAATCACTTACATAGGTGGTTAAATCGTCTTGTATGATTCCTTTTTTATGATTCGGCTTTGATTCCATTTTTTATTTTATTTTTTTGCTTACTGAAATTAGGGTTTAGAAAATTAGGGAAGAAGAACAACGAGAGAAATGAGGATTGAAAATTGGAAATATAAAACGAGACTTTTGTGAGTCTATTTTTAAAAAAAGATGGCTAATACAGGAAAATTTTATTTAAATGTTAAAATACAAAAATACCGATTAGTAACTAAAAAGCAAAAGATACATTATAAATTTGAAAATCACATGATCTATTAAAAGGAAAAATGGGTACTAAAAAAAATGTAGTTTTGAAAATATTTGATTTGAAAAATATATTAAAAACTTTTAGTCGGCAAAATAAAATTTGGGGCCTAACTTCATTTAGTACATGTTTTGTTGTAAAATTTGGGGCCTAACTTCATTCGTTCTTCTTCATTCTCAACTCTCTGTTTACCACATCAAACATATAAATCAATACATATTCGATTCCAAAACAATTATTTAACCAATAAGATTATATAACCCCTTTGTCGAACCTTTTTCGTTACTTGATCATTAGTATTCCAAAGCTGAGTTGAGCTTAACCAATTCTTCATATCTCCACCACCATTTTCTTTCTTTGTAATCTCGAATTCTTCGTCTCGATCATCAGAACCTTTTTTAAGTGGTATAAACTGTTCAAGTACAGGTTCGTTATTCGACGTTTTCTTCAACACCATTATCTCCTCTTTTAACGCCATAATAGCTGAAAAAAAATCAAAAACAAACAAATTAGTACACCAATGTGTTCACTTGAGCATTTCATCAAACAGTTGGTGTGCAAAAAAAGAAAAACTGACCATCATTAACAAGAAGCATGCAAAGAGGGAGTTCACGTTTAAAAGCATCGATTTTCCGCATTTCTGAATCTAATCTAGAAACAAAATCATCAAGTTTAAGAATCTTGTCGGATAAAGGAGTAGGGATAGTCGAATTTTGTTGAAGAAACTTTGAAATTGTTTTGGGGATAAAAGTAGTGGGTTTGAAATCCAAGGTTAACTCAGGAGCTGGATTCAAACTCCCCATTTTTGATGATAATGGTAATGGTAATGGTAATGGATGATGAAAATGGGTGAAGGGATCTATGAATACTGGTGGTAGAAAAATGGGGTTTTTTGAATTTAATTGAAACTGGTTAGGTGGGGGAGATAACACCTAAAAAGACATATTTACCCTCATGTGGGGGCCACTTAACGGATTAAATTAACAGGATTTTGACGGAAGGATCACAGACGATAATTTTAAAAAACAAAAGGATGATTTGTGCTAACTTTTCTTCGAAAGGACGATATGTGAAAAACAGCCTAACCACAAGGACGATTTGTGACATTCTCTCTTTTTAATTTGTATGAAAATGTTTATGTTAACCGAATATAATCGGTTTTTGATTAGTATTCTAATTATTAGTTGATTGTGTTTCGTTAGGTTTTTTCCTAATGCAACTTTATCAAAGATTTTCGAAGGTAAAGCATAGAAGCATTTGACATTTTCGTTTGTTCTTCTTTTCCGTTCTACTATCAATTCACGTATTTCCTTCTTTTTCCGCTAACATCTCAAGCTTGTTAAAAGTATATTCTAGTAGAGGTCAGTATAGTAAAATAAATTTGTTACGCCTCCTAAGAGCAAAGAACCGGGATATGACAAATTGACATACTCACATTGTGTATAAACAAGTTATATATTTGTAGCGTTTATAAATTTGGATGTCAATTTATTCAAATATAATTGTGTTATGTTCATTAGCATAAATGTAGCACTGCTTATGTCTATCATAGTTTATGATAACAACTTAATTAATTATAAACAAATATCATATCGGAAAGTGTTTGATACTATATAAAACAACTAGATTATTGTCCCGCGATAGCGCGGACAAAGATAAAGTTTGACCCGTAAATTTTTGTTTGTATAGATTTTAAGTTATTATGAGAAGATAATGTTATACGTATAATAACATATATACATTTACGTTTATACCTATGATATTTATAGTTAAAATAATATATATATATATATATATATATATATATATATATCTATTTTTACGTTTATATACATGTTTTGATATTTTTATAAGGAGATTTTAGAACAACAATATGGTAAACCGTAATCTAAATTGAACGATTTATAAGTAAAATAAACTTATGTTTTTTTTATTTTAGTGGAAATATAAATGAAAGAGAAAATGTAATTATGTATTGTATGGTAAATCATAGTTTAAATTGAGCGGTTTATAAGTAAAATAAACTTATATTTTTTTTCCCAGTGGAGATGTAAATGAAAGATAAAATGTAATTTTGTATTGTAAGAGAGTGTAAAATAGAAATAGTCTTTGATTACATCATCAATCTGATCTAACGGCTGAAATCAAAGAAGATAACTCATCCAATGGACCTTACTTCGCCATGTGACATTTAAGGCCCCTCTTTTATTATATATTAACGATAATTGTAAATGCCCTCAAAACCTGACTTTGCATTAACTTGAATTTTTAAATAAATTCCAAATTTGCTAATAATAACAAAAAATTATTTTTCAAGGTGTGTTAAGTTTTTAACCATAAAAAAATAAAATATGAACTCGTGGTGATCTAGAAACTAAAATCATTAAAAAAATGAATTTTATTTCCATGATGTTTTAATGTGTGATGATTTTATTCATAAATTAAAATATATGTTATCATGATTTAAACACCTATTATTTGTACTACCTTTCTTTAGTCTTTTATTCAATTTTCCCAATATAATATTCCTTTCCTTAACCTTTTCCCATTCATTTTATGCTATAAATCTAGATTTTGCATGCAACCAAAGCCAACAAAAGAGCATCTTCTACTTATTGACTTGTTCATATTTAGGATGAATTGAAAGCTCTTCCCCTTTAAGTATTGTATGATAAATCTTTGACTTATTCAGAGAACATTATAGTGACGGAACTAGGATTTTGTATTGAGAGGAATTAACGTTAAAGCGAGCCATAGGAGATCTCGTAGTATATTATTTTGTGATTATTACGAATTTACTAAAAAAAATTGCATATAAATTTAACTCGAGGCTGCCCCATAGCTCTGCCACTAAAACTAACCGATGAATTTTCATCAAATCCTCGAGTGATAACCAATATCTATTAACAAATAGGTTTTTGGAGATCGTCTATCACACGTGGAATTGATTTTGATGAAGTAATAGATGTTGAAATCATCCGAGTCTTATTATGTAAGGTTATTATGTAAAAGGATTGTAAAGTTGAAGGGGTGTGTATGCAATTAAAAGGCTAAAAATATCTTCGTTAGTAACAGTAAAACTATCAATTTTAGTCGCAATCAATATTTAAGACAAAAAGTAGTGATTAACAGTAAAACAAACAAATATTAAATTAAATATTAATGAAATTATTTTATTTATTTATTTAGTATTCTATTAATGGCAACTCTATGTCGTGTTTATGATGTTATTGCCGATTTGTTTTTCTTTTTTTTATCTTTTTTTTTTACTAGATTATTGAATCGCGATAATACGGAGAAAAATAAAAATTGAATCGTAAATTTTATATTTATTTAGATTTTAAACTATTATAAGAAAATAATGTTATATTAATGTTTATAGTTATAATAACATATACACTTTATGTTTTGATGTTTTTCATTAGGAGATTTTAGAATAATAATAACGTAATTCACAGTTCAAATTGAACGATTCTATAAACATATTAGAATTATGTTTTTTATTTTAGTGGAGATGAAATAAAAAGAGATAATGTAACTATTTATTGTAAGAGAGTGTAAAATAAAAATAATTGATGATATCATAAATTTGATCTAACGGCTGAAATCAAAGAAGTGAACTATCAATGGACTTTATTTCGCCATGTGACATTTAAAGACTATCTTTTATTATATATTAAAGAAAGATTAATAAAATATCATTATGTGCTTTTACGCCATTAAATCTACATTAATAAAAAGTACAATCTAAGTATATAATAACTTTTTAAATATAATGTAAGTTTAATTCATTATGTAACAACGGATTTTGAAATATTGAAAGATTTAATAGTATAAAATAGGAAAATCAACAAATTGTAATTATTCAATTACAAAAGTGGATAATTTTTTACACAAACTAAAATAGTAAGGTAGACATTTAAAATAAAACGAGAAACGTTAACAATAAAAATATATTTTTGATTGGAACTTTTTGGTAGGAAGCATGCCGGGACAAGCTTAACGAGCTTTAATAGAGAAAAAAATGGTCAATAAATCAAAAAAGAAAAAACTTAAGCTGATTTGACGTAATAGTGTAATGTTTCTATATGAAATGAAATTCCAATAATTATAAATAAAAATTCGCATTAATTCCACATGGCTCAATATAGCTCATAAAGGTCAACTAGTATCATCCATACCCGCATATGGGCTTTTTTGTTGGCCCATTTATTTGTACTGGGTCATACATTCAATTTTATAGGTTGAATATTGGCCATTTAATCGTTTATTCTAAATTTATCTTCATCTTGCTCTAAATTAAAAGATAATAAGTAAAAAGAGACCTAATCAAGTTTATTACTATTGTTTTTGAGTGTTTTTGTATAAATGGAAAAAAATAATATATTGAGTTTAAATCAACATATTATAATAAATAATTAAAAATAGTATGATGACATGGCATTGTATTATATCTCATGAGGGCAATACATTGTAAGCATATTTATATGAAAGGTTGAAACGCCTACGTGACAATGTGTTACATCCTAAAACGTGTAATACATTGTGGATTTTTTTAGTTGGGTTTTGTAATAAACATTAGTAGGTCCCACTTTCTCACTTCTCACACACAATTTCTACTTCACAGTTATTAGAGCACAGAGAGAGATAACTAGAATTGTGGATGATTGTGTAATTTTCTACTGACGTGACATTTACAACTTAAGTTATTAATTTTTTTTGGTGAAGTGATAATTTGAGTCGTGGAAATGTGGGATTCCATGTTTTTTATTTGTTTTTTCTAAACATTTATATTAATATTAAAACCGGACCCACACGTAAAGTCTTGGTCTTCTCTATTTGTTTCTTCTTCAAGTTGTTCATATAGAAACTACAATGAAATAACCAATGAAACCATCTAACACATTGACTTATTCAATCCAAAGTTCTTCATATTCTGATCATTCACTACCAAGACACCAAATCAAAAAAAAAAGCAGAAAAATGAATCGAAATCATGTTATCACAATCGATAAAGAAGTCGAACTCATGAACAACCAAATGAAAGAATCACCAAAGTTACTAAACAAATTGGCTGGCAAAAAATCTTGTTGCATATTTAGAGTCCCTCAAAGTCTAGTTGAGATCAACAAAGAAGCATATCGACCTCGAATCGTTTCCATTGGCCCGTATCACTATGGAAACAAGCATCTTGAAATGATCCAAGAACATAAATGGAGGTTTCTTAATGAATTGATCACAAGGACAGGTAAGCCACTTGTGACTTTCTTGAATCTTATAGTGCCCATGGGGGATCAAATCCGAGCAAGTTATTCGGAGTCTATTGATCATTTTAAAACTAATGATCTAGCTAAAATGATGGTTCTTGATGGGATTTTTTTGATTGAGTTGTTTCGAAAAGTTGGGAAGTTGATTTTGACAAATCACGACGACCCGATTTTTAGAATGGCTTGGGTGTCTCCTTTCTTAATGAGAGATCTTTTAAGGATAGAGAACCAAATACCATTTTTTGTTTTACAAAAGTTGTTTGATGAGTCTAAAGCCGATGATGCTCGTACATTGCCCTCTTTAATCCTTGAGTTTTTCAATTACATTGTTCATAGACCAACAGAGGTATTAAAAGAATACGAGAATCTTGATGGAAAACATCTACTTGATTTTTTACGAAAAAGTTTCATAGATACTAAGAAAAGAAACGTTGTTTCTAAAGGAAACGAGACGCCTAATAACCCTTCCCTTAAACTAATCAAGCCAGCGTCAAAACTTGTTATCTCTGGAATCAAATTCAAGGGGAATGATAAAGCGGATAGCTTTTTAGACATTGAATTCAAAAACGGACTCCTTTTCATTCCTCAAATTAACATGGATGATTTTCACAGTTCATTCTTTTTGAACTGTGTGGCTTTCGAGCAGTGTTATCCCTACTGCTCGAATGATATTACAACATATGTTGTGTTCATGGGATGTCTCATGAACACCCCCGCAGACGTGAGTTTACTTTCAGAAAATAAAATTATTGAGAATTATTTTGGTACGCATAAAGAGATTGCAAAGTTCTTTAGCAATGTTGGGAAAGATATATCTTTTAATATCAAGAGTAATTACTTGTTGAACTTGTTTAAGGAAGTAAATGACTATTGTATGGATGGATGGCATGTGAGTTATGCCGGGTTCATGCATACTTATTTTGGGAAACCCTGGTCTTCAATTTCGGTTGCCGCGGCTTGTGTGTTGCTTTCTTGTGCGTTACTTCAGACAGCTTACACCGTTCTATCTTACTATGACAAAAAGTGAAACAAGCCATTCGAGAGGTGAAACCACCGCGGTGAAGGTGTTTTTTTTTCTTTAATTTTTATTCTCTTGTGTAAGTATACTGTTTATTTCGAATTAGCTTTGCTTGTCGTAACTTGTAAGCCAATAACATGTTTTATTTTCAACGAAGACATCAATCTTAATGTTTATATTTGATAATCGCTATGCGCATAATTAAAAGTAATACTTTTTGTTATCGGTTATCTCGGTACAAATCTGAAAGTATGTGCCGGTTATATGGCACCCGTTGATTATGTATATATACATACCTTTGTATTTCTAATCGCACGATAATTTAATATTCTCCAACATACCATAATGCAACAAGCTTTTTCGTGTTTTGATTACCTTGTTTTACAAACGTCGTTTAATGAGTCTAAAACCGATGTTACTCGTACATTGCCCTCTTAATCCTTGAGTTTTTCAGTTACATTGTTGATAGGCCAAAAGGTTATTAAAAGAATATGAATATCTTGATGGAAAACTTCTACTTGATATTTTATAATTTTACGAAAAAGTTTCATAAATACTAAGAGAACAAATTGTGTTGCTTTTAAGACAAGAAAATTACCCTTCCCAAGTCATCAATCCAGCGACGAAGCTTGTGATCGTTAGGGTCAAGTTTATGGCGAATTATAAGGCTGATAGTTTTTTGAACATTGAATTTCTTTCAAGCCATGGTTTTATGCTTTTACATTGCTTTCTCTTGCGTTTCTTCAGACATTTTACACTGTTTAGCTGTACTACCATAACAAATACAATAAGTGAAATAAGTCATTTGCGGAGGCGTTGAGCGATGGCTAGTGGTCGTTAAAGAAACACTCCGGTGAAGGTGTTTGTTTGTTTTCAATTTTTATCGTCGTGCAAGTATAGTGTTTAGTGGGTGTTTGTTTGAGGTTATATAAGAGACTTATGACTTATTGATATTTCGGCTTATATTTCATAAGTCCGGATTTTCCGGTTTATAAATGGTTACATAATCCCGAAAATCTGGACTTATGAAATATAAGCCGAAATTTCAATAAACCATAAGTTCTTATATAAGCCAAACAAACACCCATTATCTTTGTTTGCTGTAAGGTCAACAGGTCAACGAAGACATCAATTTTCCATGCTTATATTACCTATCATAACTCAAATAGGCTAAATGTGTCAAAAATATCTTTAAACCTCTAAATTATTTTATTTTAAAAGTGAAATATTATTATTACAATCATACAATATTACGGTTTGATAATTTTATGTACCACGTTCATTATTTATAAAAACGTAACAAAAGAAAAAGAGGAAAAGTGATCACGAGCAGTGGCGAGTCTAGGATGGTAATGAAGGTAGGTCCTAAGACAAATTAGACGACAAAAAGTGACGGATCGAGCCGTTTGGAGATGTTAAACGGGTTGGGTCGAAAATTACTACGAATATAGATAAAAAGAAAAGTAGTACGGATAAATAAACAATACTAAAGCTAAGTAGTTAAGTCACATTGTTTCATAGATCCAATGATAAGTTTATATAAGTGGTATACGTTACAAAAATTTTAACCATAAGTAAAAATAAAATAAGTAAAATCATGATTACTTAACATGATATTGTATTGTTATTTGTTAACTTTAAAATAAAATGTATTGTTCATATAACATAACTACTAAACTTGATAAAATTTCAAGTTAAAAAAAATATAAAAAAAATATGTGTTGGGTGAGATTTGAACCTTTGGCCAAAAAAACTAAAGATTCAATTTCACAAAAGGGTATAACCACTCCACCAGTACCATCTTTTGTTAAAATTTTGTAAAACAATTATGTTAGCGCCAGATCCGTGTAAACTTTTGAGGTATGTCTTACGAAAAGTCTATACCGTTTCTAAACGATTTTGAAAACTAAGGTAGGTCCTCGGCCCTACCTGACTTATACCTAGACTCGCCCCTGATCACGAGTCAACCAAGCCCAACCTCACGAATTTATATTTAGAACAAAAAAAAAATACTTAACACAACCATGAGTTTAACCGTTACGAATAATACCTAAGTCACCTAACCCATGAAATTCATCACTTCTGTTTAAAAACTTTAATTAATTATAATTAAATATAAATTTATCATTAATATATAATAAAATAGGGGTCTTAAATCCCAAATGGAGAAATAAGGTTCCTTAGATGGATTAACATATTTGATCTCAGCCGTTAGATCAAATTGATGATTTCATCAAAAACTATTTTTTCATTTTACACTATTTTACAATACATAATTACATTATCTCTTTAATTCTATCTCCACTGATGGGGTGTTTGTTTGAGCTTATATAAGAGCTTACGAGCTTATTGAGTTTCGACTTATATTTCATAATTTTATGGCTTATGTAAGGGATTATGAGCTTATTACTTTTTATTTAGTCATAATAAACAGTAATAAGCCCATAAGCCTTTACATAAACCATAAAATTTGGGCTTATGAAACATAAGCCGAAACTCAATAAGCTCATAAGCCCTTATATAAGCTCAAACAAACACCCCCTAAAATAAAATACATAATTCTAATTTACTTATAAAATCGCTTATTTTTAACTATTTTTTACGATATTGTTATTCTAAAATCTTTTAATACAAAAGATCATAACATGTGTATAAACGTAAAGGTGTATAACATTTGTATAAACGTAAAGGTATATATATGTTATTATACGTGTAAATTGTGTTCACATAATAATTTAAAATCTGCATAAACATATAGTTTACGATCAAGTTATTACTTTGTCCATGTTATCGCGGGACAATAATCTAGTTCTATATATTTACAGTTAATTTTCATATATCATTCCTAACGTATGCTCAAAATACTGTTTCGTCCCTATAGGAAACATTTTGCGGGGATATTGTCTCTGCCAAACCGTCTTTGTCAATTACGATATCCACACAAAAGGTTTCATCACGGATGATATATACATTTTCAGAACCTTAGGAACGAAAATGTAATATGAGCAAACGTTAGGAACGATTTATGCATGTAAATGTGATTATTAATTTAAATATCGATTTTAACTTATATGAAATAAAAGGATAGGGTTTAAACATATGAAAGCCACACATAAAAGTTATAGTTTTCCAAGTGAAGAAGAATTCTGAGATTTGAGATGGATGGATTACAGCAAGTAGGACTTCCGGTGCTCGGAATCGTAGCAGCAGCTGCCGTTACTTTCTACGTCGTCAGTTTCTCCGAGCTGCGAGAGGTATCTATTTACAAACTTCAAATAAGTTTGTTTTTGTATTAAAATTTTGTATTTGAATTTCAGAAATCATTGAACAGAGACTGGGGCGATGACGATAACGAAGGATTTAAAACGTCTTTGAGCTCAAGAGAAAGGAGAGCTAGAAGGAAAGCTCAAAAGAGTAATAAACCATAACTGTTTTCGTGTTTTCTGTTTTCGAAACAGAACACCACAAGTTGTTTTCATTGCTACTCCATTTCATGTCCAATTTTCTCTTGTCTATCAAATTAAGTGTTGCATAACAGGATGAATTTCAACTGCATAAATCCGAGATTATCAAAACTTTGTGTTAATTTGATTATATATTTGTTTGAATGATTTGTTTCAAGAGGAATTTAGAACGAGAATCAGATTAGCTCTAATACCATGTATTCCGGCTATTTCAAAAATGTTTTACTAAATCTCATTCTATTAATATATATAGTATACAACAGTAACCGAACAAGCTCAATTAAGCTATTCTAATCTATACGATTATATATGTTTAACAATCTGCATTAATACGTTCCCAGAATTTACCAAATGATGTCGTTCTTTCGTTTAATTTTTAAAACATGAATCATTTTTTGCAAATGGTCCTCGGGTAAAGTTCCAATCAATAATCATTCGCTTCGAAAACAACAAAACAAGTAATCAGTAATAATGTAAAGGACCAATGTTAGCATGAGTAAACGCTTACGATTTTAAACAAAACTCATTTTTTTTTTACTAAACGGAGTGTATGGGATGACGAGAGGGACATGTTTTATCATGACACCGGAAATGTTCTTTAAATTCAAATATAAATTAAAATTAAAAAGTTATGTAATTTGCGGTAATTTGCCCACAGCATCATATGTAACCTAGAGGTATAGTATGTCGGTACACGAGTGGGCTTATAACTTAGAGGTTGTAAGTTCATCTCTTTAATTTGTTATAAATAAATATGTTTTGCTTTTAAATTAACTATTTTTTAGAGTTAATCTATATATGTAACGATAAATATTTCTTTTCATTTTGTAGCACGTTTTCAACAACAAAAAAAATCTTTCGTAAGTTTCCATTACCGGCCAATATATTAGACCCATTTAAAATTTAAATTAATCAAAAGTAATAGAAGACCTTGACCCATAAACATAAAGAGTCTAGTTCTTAGAAAGTAGCCCATTATTAAAATAAGTGGGCTTTTAATTATAGAAGACTATTTAGAAAAGGATACTAAATATTAAAAACTCATGATATACAACAAAAAAGATTTAACCAAACTTTTAACAACTAATTAGTTTGCATTCCGAATGTTATACACGTAACAACGAGATACATTTTCACTGGATTTTCGCCTTTGACCCTTTATGTGTAATGTCTGTATCGTGTAATTATCCTTAGAGACAGACCGCTTGTTCATGCATTTCTCTATTCAATGCAATCGAAGAAGTACAAACCCACAACTAGTCAAAACATGTAATGATCGAGTTATATTACAATTGGCCTTTTGTTTCTTGACCCTTTATTCGTAATGTCTATATCGTGTCAACATCCTTTCAAACAAAACTGTTTGTTCATGCATTTTGCTAGTCAATGTAATCAAAGAAGTACGTACCCACGACTACTAAACAATGTACGAAAAATCCAAAAAGTTGTCATGGCCTAATAGAATTATTAGCCATAAGATAAGGTCCTACTAATAGACACAATAAAACCATTCATGTGCATATTATTTATCAAAGACGACGAATAACACAGCCAATAATTCGATTCATACCATCTTGATTACATTATCAGTCTCAAATGTATCAACAAAATCGTATCTGTAATTTAGAGTTATGTACATGATATTTAAAGTTAATGCACACAAATATTTATTTAAATAAATTGACAATATAGGAAGTGTAAATGCTACAAAAAGGTAAAATTCATGTGCATGAAAATAAATGTGTAGGGTTTATAATATTGTTTTTTTATTAACTACATGTGTGGACCTGACACTCGATCTTTAATGAATATTGCCACCAATCAATTAATAATACCTACACTAAATAACTATTTTCATATTTCAATATCATATGCCAATAAATTTATATCTTTCACATAGTAATTAAAGATAAAAATATATTATGGGGGTGTTTGTTATAGCTTATAGAAGGGGCTTATTAGCTTATTAGCTTATGTAAAATAGATAAGCCCATTTTAAGTGTTTGTTTGAGCTTATTAGCTTAGGCTTATGAGCTTATGTAAGGGGGTTTTCATAAGCTCCTTTTGTGTGGCTTATGGGCTTATCAAACATTTTTACCTTGTCATAAGCTAATAAGCTCATAAGCTACTCCAAACACTTCATAAAAATTTAAAATCTTATATTTCATAAGCCATAAGCTACTTATAAAACATAAGCCTAAGCCTAAAAAATAAGTTTACACAAACACCCCCTAAGTAAAACAAAGTTGTTTTAAACTATCGTTATCTTATAAAAATGAGATATTATTTTTCCGCGCTTTGTCACGAGGATAATTGTTAAAAGCTAAAAAGAAGGGAAATATAGGAACGAAACGTAATGTAATAATGAATTTTAATTAATCAAATTTGAGAGGTTAAAATGTAAATAATTAAAGTCGAAGGTATAAAACAAAAATATTATTGACGTGTATATATATATATATATATATATATATATATATATATGTATATATATATATATATATGGAAAAGTGAATATGAGGCTGTTACACATGTAAGCTTACATGCAAAACTCATCAAAAAATATGTCGTTTTGTTAAAAATTCTTGAAATCTATATAATTTTAATCATATTTATTAAACTAACTTTACAAATTTTTACCTATTCATATCTTTTTCTTCATTAATCGTGTCTTTCAAAAATATATGTTTTTTTATCATCACTGGGCAGCTATCGAAGTCACTTTTTATATCTTCTTCATAATAAACAATGACCCCTTGCATTTTGGGGATCACCTCTCCCTTGATGAATATAGGACAAATCAAGCGTTGAAAAACATTTAAACCACAAAACGACATAGTTTTTAATGAGTTTCGCATATAAGCTTACATGTGTAACAACCCCATATTCACTTTCCCCATATAGAGGTTTTATATATATATATATATATATATATATATATATGTATATATATATATATAACGGAACGAAAATGTTATATAACAGAACGTGACACTATTTATTAGAAAAAATAGTTTGTAAATTGATATTAAAGAATAATAAATATATTATTATACTTTTGATTTGAAAAGTAAAACTATTATATAAAATCCATGTTAATATCTTTAGGGCTAACCCCCTTCTAGATCTATATGAATGTGACCATCATAATAAAACCCTTTTTTTCTCTTTACATTTTTTTTCATAAAAAAAGAATTTAGTCAATAACATGTTAGATACTCATTAAACTCTATTTATTATGTACTATAGAATTTATCTTTTGGGACAAAATTAATTGTACTATTGAGTTTATCTCTCAAAAAATATAACTTTTGTGTCCTATGTTGTCCATTAATATAAATGTACTTTCATGTCTCATAAATGAGTATTTTTCTGTTATATTGACTCATAACATATATGATTGGTAGATTTTTATCTTTAGATGTTATTTCTAGTTGTTGTGTTATTATTTGGTGAAAAAGTTTAAAGAAAATATGCTATTTTAGATTTATGTTTCATTGTTTTCCATAGCCATGTGTAAATCAAGTGGAAGCTAGATTACGATTTAAAAAAAATATATTTGATAGGATACTTTTACAATTTAACTAATTATTAGATATATTTTTGTGAAACATATGTATCACTATAAATGCTTGTTACTATATGAGTGGTCCAAATAAGTATTACACAAAATTAAATACTTCATTTAGCCAAAAATTGTTTACCAAATGGTCATACTCTTTAAACCTCATATATTTTTAATTTAATACTCCGTAATTTTATTAGTTATTTACGTCTGGTAATTTTATTTTACTTACTAGCTTCAAGAAACAAGTAACAAATTAGCGTTTTAAAGAAATTCTTTTTAGTTTTTATAGTTAATAAGATTCGTTTAAATGAAATGAATCTAAACAAAAATAGTCTTAAATGGGTCAAGAGGCGTAGAACTCGTACTTGTTTAGAACACTTATAAGTCATGGACCAAAATCGTACTCGTGTAGGGGTTACTAACTACATTTTGCTAATTATAATACAAGCGCAAATGTCAAAAGTTGATTTAGAGGCAACTTTTTTAGTGTTCAAATGGAGGGCAACCCGACTATGGCTGGCTTGTCACCTTGATCCATTGGTTAACAAATATAGTTGGTAATGTAGATCAATGAGTAAATCTGAATTTGATTAGCGACTCATTTTAATTAATCAATCACTTCAACGATGAAAAGTTGAGCTTGTATGGTTTCAAGCAGTTAGTTTTTTAGCTTCTAAGAATTTTAATGATCCACTCATTTCATAACTATTTGTAACTATTGGTTACCATTTTTGAGTAGTTAAAAATTATAACTATTGTTATTATTATTTTTTAAAAGGTGTAAAACAAAAAAAAAATAAAAAAACGTTTTCTATAGAGTTTTTTTCAAGGAACTTTTAGATGAAACAAAAACTTTTTATTTTATTTTAATAACTACAATTTTAAACCCTTATTTTTATTATTTCCAAAAGTTTTCAATAAAATTTTTGTATATCATAAAATCATTTTTTCCAATCTAAAAGCGTAAACACAATACATTTTGAAAAAAATTATAGAGTCTAAAAAATCGAAATAAATTTATGCAACTAAACTCACCTAATTTCTCATTATTCTGTTATAAAAAATGATTTTCACAAACGGTAGGAGCTATTCAACATTCAACACTAAAATCTTGCCGATACACAAACCACATTTACAAGAAATTCTCTAAGTTTTTTTTTTTCTTTGTCCATGTTTTTAGACTTGTGACTCAGTCATTTTAAAACTATTAACAACTTTTATGTTCAAACAAGACTTCCTCGAAGTCAAAAGTTTTGGGCAATAAGTGCTCGCATACCAACTTAAGTATGCAAACACATCACTTTAAACACGTCTATAAATTCTAAATTACGTTAAGTAGAAATTTAATGCATGTTTAGTACTTATACTAATAAATATATATTCAATTCTGTTTTTCACGTTTACAGCAAAAGGGTTTTCATAATACAAGATTCTTTGTTTATTGTCAAATCTTTAATATATAATAAAAGAGGGGCCTTAAATGACACATGGCAAAGTAAGGCCCGTTGGATCGGTTAACTTCTTTGATGTCAGCCGTTAGATCAAATTGATGATTCATCAAATATTATTTTCATTTTACACCATTTTAAACTAAATAAGTACATTCTCTATTTCATTTAATCTCTACTAAAATAAAACATAATTATAATTTATTTATAGATCGTCCATTTGTATAATTACCTTATTATTATTCTAAAATCTTCTAATACAAAATATCAAAACATGTGTATAAAGATAAAAGTGTATATGTTATTGTAACTATAAACTATATGTATATAAACGTAAAAGTATATATATGTATTATACATACAACATTATTTTTTCATAATAAATTAAAATCTACATAAACATAAAATTTATGATTTAATTTTTATTTTTTTCCGCGCTATCGCGGGACAATAATCTAGTATGATCATAATAATAGAGGATGACTTAGTTATGAGTTAGACATGAGAACCGCAAATAACAAGATTTTTAAGATCTCGATTTTGATTTTAGAATCCTACGATTTTACGATGTTGTTTGTCAAAAACAGTCTAATAATGCATATCTTTAATATATAATAAAAGAGAGGCCTTAAATGCCACATGGCGAAGTAATGACCCTTAGATGGGTTAACTTATTTGATTTCAACCGTTAGATCAAATTGATGATGTCATCAAACACTATTTTCATTTTAGTTGTCCCACATCGCTTCAGGTATGAAACTTTTTCATACTTCTAGCCTATATATATCATATGCCTTTAGTTTTTTCTACTTTGTCCCACATCGTTTCATGTATGAAACTCTTTCAGACTTCTAGCTTATATATATCATATGCATTTGGATTAAAATATAGTTCGACGGTAATTTTCGGGTCAATCGGGTCAAACCCGAAACCCGACAAACTGGAACTATTCTATCCGAAACCCGACCCTATTTATGAATCGGGTGTTGCCTTAAATGCCACACGGCGAAGTAAGGACCCTTAAATGGGTTAACTTATTTGATTTCAACCGTTAGATCAAATTGATGATGTCATCAAACACTATTTTTATTTTACATCCTTTTACAAAACATAATTACATTATCTCTTTAATTCCAATCTCTACTTAAATAAAAACAAAATTCCAATTTACTTAAAAAAATTTCTCTCAATTTGAACTATGATTTACATTATTTTTATTTAAAATCTCCTAATAAAAAATATTAAAACATGTGTATAAACGTAAAAGTGTTTATGTTATTATAACTATAAACAACATGTGTATAAACGTAAAGGTATATATATGTTATTATACGTATAACATTGTCTTTTTATAATAACCTAAAATCTACATAAACATAAAGATTACAATTCAATTTTTATTTTTTTCCGCGCTACCGCGGGACAATAATCTAGTGTTATATAAAAACATAAAATCTTAGTAGAATAGCGATCATCAACAAAATAAGTATTAAATCAATTGGTAATCTTTATTTATATGAGTTTTATTACACATATTTCATCAAATTTAAATATTAAATAACAAATAACTTTGACATATTAGCAATTCTATGAAGTATAGTTCATGCGTCCATCACTCATAACAACACTATGACACAAATTTATATATCAATTAAAATTTATTAACTTGAAATTGATTAGAGCTGAGATGAACGATTGTTCAAAGCTTTCAATTGTTTACACTCTTTTCTCGAGTTGATATTTGAAAAAAAGGAAAGAACGAAAGAGGAAGTGAATGAAGAGAAAGATTATATTTTCTTTCATTCCAAATTATTTTAAATACGAGAAAAAATTATTTAAATCAAAATCTATTATATTATTCCTTCATTTCTTTTCTTTTCCTTGCTTTTCATTTTCATCTTGAAAAAAAAATTAAAAAAAGAAGTTGTTTTAAAATGATTCGTCTTTCTTTCCTTTTTTCTATAAAAACAATCGAAAAACAACATTAGGGCCTCACATTCACCTTCAATATTAATATGTAAAAACTAGTTATCATCCGATACCAGTTACAAATCAAATTGTTTGCATTTACCTTTATTAATAAAAATGTAATGTTATTTTTGTTACGATTTCACTTTTAGAACCTGATTTGTAAAAGGGACTCCGAAGATAAGTCATTAACAAATATCAATTGTTCATAGCTTCCAAAAACTTAACTTACTAACGGCCTTGAAAATAATACAAAACGAGATAACATGCATCAAAATATAAACTTGAAAAAGCATAAGTAAATACAATATATAAAAAAATGTTATTGATTCACACAACACTTTTATTATGAAACGAACAGTTAAATCGTAAGATATAAACACAACAACAAAATACAACTCAACACTCTAAATAAAAAAATCTAGCACTATCTATTCTAACAAAACCAACAATACAAATATTTTGATTGCATATAATCATGGTGTAGATCTATCTAATAAGAATTTTTTTCAAAAACTAATACTATTACAATATAAAATGACCAAACAAGACTTTTGGTTTTTTCATATCAAGCTTTTTGAATTAGTAAAGATATAAAAGTAAAAAAAAGGTGTGTAAACATAAGAAAAACAAAAAAAAAAAGTTGAAAAAAATGAAAAAAATATAAAAAATAAAAATAAAAATAAAAATCTACAAGATGTTGGATTTGTTGACTTAACTCTTAGTTGCATAAATTAATAAAGAGAATTCTTTCTTCTCTTCTTTTGTCTTTACTTTCTCTTCCAACCATAACCTACTATCCAACCCATTTCTTGTTCTAAACATAAACACTGCATGACCCGACCCGGTTCTTGACCCTGACCCGGTTTCCGACCCGGAACTAAAGAACCAATCATGTACATCCCACATTAGATCTATTGACAACCCATCAACAAATATGGTTTGGTTTCCTCTAAAATTCCATTGTAACCTTTTGACCCGTATCACGACCCGTTTATCGATACTAACCGATAAAGTCGGGCTTTTTACGCCATTAGATTCTCCGGTACACTGGATCATGACGTCATGCAAACTTCCGGCATCAGAAAACTGAACCCTAGTAGAATAAAGGGTATTTCCGTAAAAATGCTCTCGGCGAGAAACTAAATAAAAATTCGCAATTTCTTTTATATTCTTAACCTTTTTAATCGCCGACATATCTCCAAGACACAACCCTACTTCGGAACCAACCATGATTAAAACATAGTACCCGTCAACTGGTTCAGCTCCGACACCATATCCCGCCGCCGAAAGATCATAAAAAACCTCGTACTTTACACCATTTATTTCAAACGCTTTGTTACCTCGTTTTTTCCGAAACAATCTAGAATTCGTGTTTAACCGAAACCCTGTCGTGACATCATCGCCTGAGTTTATTTGTAACCCTTGTGTGGCGGCGTTCCGACACCATGTCACGGTGATCAGATGGTCAACGCCGGTGGACAGACTGGTTTTGTATAGATTTGTAACCGCTGATTGGATTGATGGAATTAGATTCGGTGAAACGGAATTTGAAACGGTTTTGTAATTTGAACATGATGTTTTTTCCGACACTTGAACTGCTAGTTCACTGTAACATGAAATCAAACCCATCATTTTTTTTACTTTTCCGACCAATATATTCCGATGAAGATATTTATATATAGATGTGTTTTTGTGTGTGTGTGTGAAATTAATGGTGAGAACCGTGTGTTTAGGTGAGTAATGAATACATGATCTAATAAGTTTAAGAAAAACAAATGGCAGAATATGAGTGTATATATTTGGGAAAATTTGCTGGATATAATGTATTTCTATTTCTATTTTTTTATTTAATTTAATTTAATTGAAATAAATATAAATAAATAAGGTAACTTTGTTTTATAAAGTATTTTAATTTTAATGATAATTTTGCCAGTTCATCTGGGATACTTGGAATAAAATAATGAAAGTGGATTTCAGGTTCTAGTTTGCTTTATTATGTTTAAAGTAGACAAAGTGTGTATTTGGATAATAATAATTAATAATTATTGTAATAATACGTGTTGTAAACTTATGAGATTTTGTCGGTTATTACTAAAATGATCGATTAAAATTACTTTTTAGTTGTTTCACAATATTTTATGAAAAGGTTGTCTTTACATATTATAAATATTTTGTTGTTGTTATTATTATTATAATTTATTTTATTTAATTAGTATATCGGTGTTGTAAAGAGATTATACAATGTTAAAAAACACGAAGAAAAGAAAATGTTTTAGATACATGTTTCTGTTTAGATGTTAATTTATTTCCATACTTTTATACACAAATTGTTGATATTTTTATTGGTCGTACATTATTATACATGATGGAGTAGTAATCACAAAGTAAAGAAAAAGAAAAAAGAAATGAACATAATGGCTTTTGAGTTACTTGTTACTTTGGATTTACTAGTAATTGATTTGGATCAAAATATTACTTTCTTTTGTGGAGTATGTAGTAACTGTTTTTGTTGTATATTTTCTGTTTCAAGAGTCAATAGTCATGTTCAATTTGTTTCTTTGACCAGGGCTGTCAGGGAATTTTAGAGTGTTTCATATGAATATTGTTTTCCTGCATGTTATTAATAATCCGTATTTTGAAATATTTGTTAAGTTTTTCCTTTACTCTATAATTATCGATTCGATCTGGACGGTAAAAGAATTTTTCTATCAAGTAATTTAAGATCAACTTCGGTCAAAACTCAAAGCTTTTATAGAGTTCGAACATAAAATACAACACATATAAGATTGAATTTATTAAGGTTCAATTGAGCTCGTGTAACACTTTTTGAGCTTACATATATATTACTAATAAATACGCTTCAAAGAAAATGTTATTTATTGACAGAGTAGTCCATTAAATCTATGTTTTTATTGACATTTTTTTTAATGTTAACAAAATTTGATGGTTATAACTCTCTTACATATTTTTAATATGACTATATTTAAGTTTTTACCGAAAATGAAAGAGTGGCAGATGGTCCTCACAAATAAATTTCGAATTGTTGACCCACCAACAACTGCTTATTATGAATAGGAGAGGTAGTTCATAAATTTAGAGTCGTATAAGATAGTGGTGGTATAAGAAAAAAGTAATATGAGAGGGGAATTCAAAATAACATATTATCTTTTAAAATTAACCTTAAAATTGTGTGTGGATAGAAAGTATGATTGACAAAATTAAACTTATAACTTTTAGAGTAATTATGTAGAATGTCATTTTGGTTTATACAAAATAACAAGTTTTGTTTTAAAATTTAACAATTTTATTGAATGTCCGTTATATCAAAACTTTAAATATTCATTATCTTTTACTTGAATGCCCTTATAATAATCTGGTAACTCTTATGCCTAACACATGATATGAGTTAACGGAATATCCTATGACATCCACATTAAAGACGATATGTTATAAGTTTTTGATATAAAAGACATTAGTTTATTTTTAAATAAAATGGACAAAGATGTTGTTTGTTATAAACCACAAGAACATTCCATGTAAGTTATTATAATTTTTAACTTTTCTTTTTGTTTCGAAAAGATGGTGCTAGCTAGCTTCTTGTTAGCTCATGTTTGTTCTAATATAATTCCTCTCCGTTGTTCAAAGAATCTTAATTTAAGTCTTCAAAGCTGAATTTTTTTGTAAACGACTTTAGAAAACTTTAAACTACACATTTATAATGTTATATCGGAGGTGCTTTTCATTAACAACTTATAAAGCTTTCAAGCTTATTAGTTTATAGAATAAGCTGTGTTATACAACCTTTCTCATGCCCCCCTTACGAGTGAAAGCTAACTATATGCGACTACATGAGTATGTGACGATATGTTGAAGTTGTGGATGGTTACATATCGGTATTTCCGGTTGTTATGTAACTTATGTTATGCTTGAATTGGTAACTTCTACATCTCCATATGCAGTATACAAATATATTTTGATTTGTATGGAAAATGCTTTAATGCAATTTAATTGATTGATAAGGTAAGTATTATCTTTTATCGAAACTCAATCATATTCAAGGTTGAAATATACACAATTAAAAAGTAATAAAGAAGTTGTATTTATAAGCAATTCTTCTCAATGCAATAAAAATAAGGGTTTTTTTAATTTGTGCCTTAGGGGCAATGTTAACAACCATTTTTTAATATTAAAAGTACAATCAAAAGTATCAAATGATACTTTTGATTGTACTTTTAATATTAAAAAATGATTTAACATGTGCCCCTATGGCAAAAGTTAGAAAAACCCTAAAAATAAATACTTCTCATTTGAAAATAAAATTATGAATTAATCTTTCTAAAGTGTAATAAATTTAAAGTCTGAGTTGTTTTGTCCCAATAAAATAAATAACACGAAAGGGAATATGAACAAACATATAACATGTTTATGTATACTCGTGTAGGTTTATTTTATCTTTTTTCCTTTTTCAAAATATATAAAGAACCAAATTTATTGTTAAATATGTTCAGAATGATAATATAAAATATAAAAACATGTGGAATTTATGCAAGTAAATATGTAGAAAAATTCCAATAAAATGGCCCTATCAAGTACTATCAAATATCAACAACGAATGGTGTTTACTTTTTTTGTCAACTAACTATAAATAATACTCCATGTTTATTCCAAAGTTTAAATCTTAATAATTTAAGGGTAAAAGTTATGGAGATATGTATTTATGTTTTAAAATGGAAAAGTCAATAACCAACCATAGCCTTTTAAAAGTTAGTAGAATGCAAATAGTGACATTCGTAAGTAGTTACTTAAACCAAACAAAAGATAATCATATTACTTGAGAAAACAATATTTATTAATATCCACTACATAAAACTTCCCTAAAATTGTTCATAATCGATAACTCTTATATGTGAAATATATTATCGAGCATTACTCAAATGTCCACAAACATAATAAAACGTGTTAATATTGGTTACACTATTTTTTAGAAATCAACTGAGCTACATATCTAAAAAGGTTGGGTCAAATTATAGACTCGTAGCTTGTGTAGTTTGAACTCTAAAAAATCCCCAAAAATTAAATAAAAAATGGGGCTAAAAAGCATATAAAAAAAATATTCAAATTAATCTATAGAAGGGTATCAATGATAAAAGATGGGAAAAAGAAGATAAAAGTGAATAAAAATAACACTCTTCGAATAGGAATCCATTTTCTGAAAGATCCATAATCAGATCTTATTTATTCGAGCTACAAGTCGCTTTTGAGTTTTGTTGTAGAAGTTGCAGGGTATGTATTGGATTTTAGGGCTTATCATTACATTTTGTTGAGAGAATTTTATTTTCTTAATGCAGTAATAAATTAATATGATTTAAGCCATATCAAATCATATACTTATTAAATTTCCTGTCTTGCGGTTAACCCACCCAAATCATCATAATCATATCAGTTATTTTACTTTAAATGGATTACCGTCAAATTAACCTACTAAATTTACGTCTAGTTTAATTCGTTAGTAGGTAGTACGTAACTAACATCAATTGGCAAACACTCAGACTCTCGGATATGTGAGACACAACTTTCATTTCCGATGTATGTATTATATGTTAAAGTAATTTGTACAAGTAATTTAT
Source organism: Senecio squalidus (assembly GCA_910822075.1). Lineage (NCBI taxonomy): Eukaryota > Viridiplantae > Streptophyta > Magnoliopsida > Asterales > Asteraceae > Senecio > Senecio squalidus. Next base: position 3,586,884 of record CAJVGC010000591.1, on the reverse strand, counting down.
TAAAAAATAATAATAATATTTGTGTAAAGATGAATAGGGTAGCCTTATAAGATATGGACCCCAATATTGAGTTGCTCTCCATTATAAGAAGCTTGTAGGTTGTATTCTAATGGATGTCATTTTGAATCTGAATAAACTATATAATAATAAAAAAAAATGATGGTCACAAGTCACAAATCAAAAATCATCATTTACAACAAACATTCTTTTTCTATTTTTATATAAATCTAAAAAGGTGTGAATTGCTTAGATTAAGAAGTGAAATAACACGATTTACTAGATCCCACTTTTGGTGTTTTTCTTTTTTGCACATACCCAAAGTCCTCGGATGTTGATCTAACTACACTCCAAAGTATAATTATCAGTGACCAACTTAGCGGTATTCCCATTATCCTTCAATCTTATATATACGGATTCAAACCTCGATAAGTAGATATAGCTTATTAGTTTAACCGTTTTAACAATACATTTTTTTTCTTTAAGAATCAAAATGTTCCCTATAGATCTACCATTGTTTTTTATATCAAAAATATAAATATATGATGTCATAATATTGATCATCTTTTAATAAATAAATGAATTAAGTTTGGTAAATGTTGGGGATGGTCACTTTTTAGGAGTGTGTGTTTGTACCTAATAACAAAATGGTTTTGACATTATTACCAATTATGGAGATGATGTTCCAAACATGTCCTTTGGATTGGAGTAGAAAATTTGGTAAAGCCACAAGTCTTTTGTTGGTTGCAACAACACAATATCAAATTTGGCCACTTTCATTAAGCTATAAGCAATATGGTAAGTCAACTTTAGATAGATCTAGTGTCATTTTCATATTGTATTAAGTGTCTAATCACCATAACTTCTAGGTTCCTTCTAACCATCTTCTTTGACAACACGATTAACTAATTATATACTTAATTGAAGTTAATTATATTGTAAGTCTAACATTTCTTTACTAGCTTCAAGAAACTTCATCGTAAAGCGCAGTTGTTCAAAGTTTGAATAAGAATATCGGTCTAGCTAGTCATTTTATTTTATGGGTGTGAAGTAACATCATATGATCTGTGCCGAAGAAAAACTAGAGAACTAGAGTATCAAATAAAATTATCTGGTCATAAAAGTGAGTCAAATTCCTTTGGCTCCTAAGACTGTCTAGAACTAGAAATTAGAACAAATTAGTCTATGTAAATGACTTTTTAAAGACTGATCTCCTTTAGGGGTATTGTATAAATCCAAGAATATAAATTCCTTAACAAACTAGTTAGAGTTTACCAGCTAATGGAAACAAGTAAATCTTACTTCTAATTTAGGAAGTAAGAACGTGAAGAAATAACTTACAGATAAAAGAGCGGAACTCTTGTATCAAACGTAGTATACCTCTGATCTAACGACATATTAGGTATAATTATGCCGACAAGTCATAATAAATAAACTTGGATATCATTTATGCCTCTTCGACTACATCAAATTCTATATATTTTTAAAAAAGGTAATTGGAAAATGTTGCTACATAAACACAACAATGAAATTGAATTTTTAGTTCGAAGAAATTGATATATTTAATGTCAATTTGATCTCTAAACAAAGAATTCTATATTACTAATTTCAAATTTCGAATGAGTTGAACTCATGTATGTTTTTCTAACTTCAATTTACAATTCATTTTCAAGCAGTTGGCATGTCGTTTATGAAAAGAACACACAACAATTAAAAATTAAAATATATTTTATAAAAGCGACACTTAAGTTCTTTGTCCCTTTTTCTGTAGAATGGAATTATTATCACGTGTATCATTAGATCTAAACTTTATTAGTGTAATGATTTTTAGTATAGTCATACTAATTTTCTAATTTAAGTTATTAATTAGTGTTCTTCTTCTTGATTAATTTAATTAAACATATGTAGTGCTTGTATAAAATAAACGACATGCATACAATGAATACACAAGATGCCAATAAAAGTAAACGGGGATATACGACAAACTTATGTTTCTACTTTAAAGCATTTTGTTCAATTAAAAATACTAACATGTGTTCCAAAAATCAGATCATGACTACATAAGTTAAATTGTTAATACAAAACCTAATTACTATTATTATTTACATCAAAGTGCAAAGTATTTTAACTGATGTGGTTCATACTCGCAACTAATGGTTTGTGCAGTTTGATGTTCGTGTTTAAAGTTTATGAATCAATTACTACCTGGCTCATTGATTCATGGTTCGTGTCCTTGATTTGTATTTCATTTAGGTCGAAGTTTCGTTTTGTTTAGCTTAGTTTAACTTTGTAGTGGGCTACTGTATAGTTTGAGGTTGTTTTAATCTCCTTATTGATTTATATATTACATTTTCCTTTGAAAAAATATAAATAGTATTTTGTTTGAAAAATATAAATCATGAAGAAGCAAGTAACCAAGCGAGCATAAATATTTAGGTGTTTCTGGGTTTACCCAATTTTCCTAGCCCATTTGTACATATAGTTATATCATGGAGTATATTTTGGGCCCAATAAGAAAATATATGGTTGGCAAATTAGTTTGATTTAAACATTTTTGTTATTTTGACTGGATTATGCAACGTAATTAGTTTCTAAAAGTGGTTATATAATGGAGTACATTTTTTATTTCGACTGGTTATATCATGGGGTACATTTTTGTAATTAGTTTCTAAAAGTGGACGATTTATGCAACGTTTTAGATTATTGAAAACAATGGTTATAAATTAATTTTATGTACCGTAGGGTTCATGAAATCATTTGATGTGTTATCGTTTAGATGTTAGCCTTTTTATGTCTTTTGTTAGATGTGTATTTTATAACCATTGTTTTCAATAATTTAAACATCAAGATGATTTACTTATTAGTCAAATTTGGATGAAAGTATTAGTGGTATGTGAGAAAATTATGTAGTGTATATATCTTTTTGAAATTGGAGGTGATTTATATATTATAAAAGATATTTTATACACAAAAAATATTTTTTTGTGGTTAGTATTTGCGTTTTAATAAAATAGCGAACTCATAAACAGAAGGAAAAATTAAGTACTTAAGCTTGTGTTAAGGATAATAAGTTTTAAAACAAAACTAGATTTAGTTATGAAAGATGCTAGCTTGTATGTACAATGCATACATATTTTAAAGGTTTTGATCGTATCCAAAAGAATATATAAAAAAAATTAAAATTCTAGAGCATGTAAGAATCAAAGTTATATGGAGACCTTATCTGGAGGTTTTAATACGTAGTTGAAAACTTTATATAAGGTAGTTATCTATATAAATTAAAATCGTGTGTACTATAAAAATAAAAAATCGAGGTGTATATAGCCTATAGACAATTTTTCCTCTTTTGCTATGTTAAACGACATCCAATTGATATGTGTCAACGTAACCGTATAATATAGACCATGCTTCCTTCTTGAGACAATCATAAGAAAGTCCAATTTGTTTATATCCAATTGATGATAAGATGCAACCATTAAGACCTAATAGAACTTCCAAAAAAAAAACATTTGAGTATAATTCCTCATTTAGAGTAGTGTGTATTTCATTGTTTAATTTCAACTTTCAATTGTGTTTACATTCTAAAACCAATATTAACCTTCACTTAGTTATTGTTCGGACCCTTAGAACTCATATAGCTAGTTCAAGGGTGTTAAACAAATACATAATTTGAATTCATGTCTAAGAAGTAATTAAGTACTTTAAGTATGTTACTACCTTCGAAACCGACGCAACGTAGGCAAAATTCCAAGGTAGTTGTAGGTGCATTTATGTAGTTACTAGATTCATATGTAAACTAACGTTTTATATCAGTCTTTGTATTGTGTGATTGAATATCGGTATTGAATATTTGATTAGTTATAAGTTTGAATGCTTACATCGTTATGAATTAATCGAATATGTGTTTTGTGATGTTTAAATGATATTCAAACTCATTCGCACGGATAAGGATGAATCCGTGCGAATGAAGGTTACGTTCGCACGAATGGAAAAGTTAAACAGTTTGTTTATTAATATAGTCCATTCGTACGAACCAGATGTGGTTCGCACGAATAGAAACTCATCCGTACGAATGAAGTCTCATTCGTACGAATGAATAGCTGGGCCTATATATACCCAGCTAGGGTTTCTGCATCGGTAAGGTTTTTGCTAGTTTTGTCTTGTGCGTACTGAATTGCTGCTGCCGTATTTCCAAGTGTTCCAAAGTGTTTATTAACGAAAAACAATCATCCGAATAGTCTTCCTTAGGTCCGATCGTATCAACAATCGTTGGTTTGATTCCGTTTCCGAAGGTTCTATATTCGCTAGATAATCGATAGGTTATTTCCGCTAGTCTATTGATATAACGTTGACTATAAGATCCGAACAACCCCAACAGTAGTTAGTATACGCATTATCATAAAAGACATAAAACTAACCAAAGACTAAATGAAGATAGTATATAATAGAATATGATACAACATTTTAGACCTTAATTTAAAATCCCTAAATGCTCATAATAATAAATGAAGATATTATATAATAGAATATGATACTTCTATTTTAATAATAATAACTTTTAAATTTCTACTAACATTTTGAAGGAGTCAAAATCCACAAAATATAAATCAAAGTCAATATATTCACGTTAATGCCTCATGATTGAAGAACACTCTCTTTTTCCTCCCCTTTATTCTTTTTCAACTACATAGAGCAATTTATGGTGCAAGATATATTGAAATACAACGATTTTAAAAATCTTTAAATATGCTTGCAAATCTAGCAATATATTCTTTCCATATTTGGGCATATATGTTCCATATTTGACATTACAACATTGTATTGCATATATATAGCAAGTTACACCGAATGTCCGAATGTATAGTTATGGATAAAGAAACTGATAGGAGAATGATTGCGAAAGAGAGTTCTTACATGAAGAGACGAGTAGTCTTGTTTGGTAGCCAAGGATGACTTGCCCAATCCTAACTCAAAAGTATTTTGGTTTCGATACTTTAAAAGGTTCAGGCAGTCACTCCTTGACTTACTTGACAAACTCGTGTTTTTCATGCTAGATCTCTTCTTTCATATGGATATTCAGAATTAGCATATCTATCGTGGGTTCAGTAAGCGTAAACATCATACATGCATCTTTTGTTCTTCAGAATTATAATTTATAAGATAGATCAAACTAAATTATTATTTTTTTTTGGTTTGAAATTTTGAATTTGGCAAATATTTTTTATATGATATAAGCTTTTTAAGACTCCAACATGTAAATATATCACATGTCATCTATGTAAATAAGTTGATTAAGTTCTCTTTAAACGGATACTAAGACCACTCCCATTTGTAACACCCATAACACCACTTTTCGTTGCCACGTCACCATAACACCAACATAACATAACATAACATAACCCCCCATTCATAACACCAAAATCTGGGACCCACCACCTTTTTTATTTTTCATTTTCTTTCTTACTCATATTATTTTTAATACATTATTAATATTAAAAATACATTAATAATAAAAATAAACTTAGATTAATATTAAAAAACGATACATAAATACTTAAACGATAAAAAAACAATACTTAAAAAACGATACATAAATACTTAAACGGGCTAGGCCTACAATGATGATAAATACTAATCGTTGTTGGGCCTTTAATTAAAATACTAAAATGATGGGCTAAAAAAAAAAACCTAAAAAAACTTCTCTCTATCTTCTTACTCCATCCCCTTTTTCTTCTCCATTTTTTTTCCCCAAAAACCTCCAATCCCCTTTTTCTTCTTTATTTTTTTCCCCCCCAAAACCTGCAAACGATATATATATATGAAGAAAAGAAAGAAAAAGAAAAGAAAAAACACAAAACCGCGTCGCTCGAGCAACATCACGTCAATAACGCCGGAGGAACGCCGTCCACCCAGCCGTGGACGTCGTTAAACGCGGCCAAAACGCTGGAAAACGGCACGGCTGGGGATGGTCTAATAATTAAGGTAAATAACACATGTTAGATATAGTCCTTTATCACTATATATACTTCATTTGATTGTATCATTATTACAAAACACAAATGATGTTAATATATTTGTCTTTTATATTTTTATTATCATTAAACTATATATTAAACATATGAATGATAATACTTTTGTTCAAACTATTAAAACATCTATCAAAGGGTAATCCTAAATCTTTCATTTTGTATAGTTCTAAGTGATGTGAGTTATGCATTAAGCGTTCGGAAAAGATTTATCTAGTAGTGTGAACGGTGCTATAATGGTGTTGATTAGTGGAGAAGACGGGAGTATGGACATACATGTACAGGATGGTGTTGTTCAAACCACTCAAGTTTTCTGATCTCATATTTCAACTGTTACTCTTTATATTAGTATTGCTTTTTTGTGAATTATACACATACTTGATATTTATTTAGAATTACTTAATTACACCATACTATACAAGTTCTACAATCTACATGGATTATTTTTAAGATAAAGTCAAAATCAAAACTCAGGATCTTGTTGTTTAATATGCATTATGTTATTGAATTGGCATATTGATATTGTTAGATATGCTTGAAAACATAAACAATGAATATATTCTTTGATTATATGGAAGTAACATATCATAACTTTAACAACAAAAATTATGAAAATACCAATACTTATGTTTGTTGTAATTCACCACTCAGTAGTGAACGGGTCATCACTCCTTTTTGTCTTTGAGTTCGAGGGTTCTAGGCGACAACTTGTCAAAATTACATCATCACCTTCCTAGATGGATGTATTTTCTTGAAAGACATTAGTCACGCCATCGGCCCATCGTCAAATGATAAGAAAAGTTAATGCACTAGCAACATACAAACATTCTTTCTTGAAAATAAAACAAGTAATGAACCGAGATGTAGTGAACTTGAGGATCAAAATATACAAACCTTTGATATAAAAATTTCTACAATTAATATGTTTCATGCATTTCCATCACTTTTTAATCCTCGTGTAAAGTAGTTTCTAATGTAAACCACGTGAATTGAGTAAAACATCATACAAATAAAAGTCTTTCAATCATTATTATACAAAAGTAACTGATATTAAAAAAAAAAATGGGTCATCCAGCGCCTGGTCTAACTTGTACAAATATGATCTGGGAAATGATTATATGAACTTGAATGATTGCCTTCATGTCAAATACCTTCTAATAATAATAATAATGCAAAATAAAAATTAGCACCAACAGTTCATAATAAGAGCGATATAAAAGTATTTTTAATGTAACAAATCCATAGAGTAAGAGCCCAGTTTCGAGAATCGTGGATGTTATACTATATATGGGAGAGTCGTGGTAAGAAGATGAGAAGGTTTAACATGATAAAAAGAGCGATATTAAGTAGCCAAGAAGGAAATGCCTAATGGACCAAATCAAGATTTATTTTTAAAAAGAAGCTTGAGTTGTAATTAGGCAAATCATCCTCGGCTACCCAAGAACGCGACTTTCTTCATGTATGAACCTCTCATCATATTCATTTATCAATACTTTATCTGACACATGTTATTTGTGTGTAGGAGATTACCTATTTATAGGTAATATGATTCTCGTTTAACTAGTTTTCATCTTTCCAAGCTTCTACCATATATTCCATTTCTCACGAGAATATATAGCAATTAACACTACACCTACAAGATTCGTAAGCACTACCGACCACTACTACAAGTTGGATGAACTTCCAAGTCATATTAATACAATGGCGAAAATATATAGAGGAGCCTAAAGAGATAAATGTTATTCGTTTATTCAAAATATTGAATCGGAGTATGTTGACTTCGGCTATTTAACCTTTGCACACTTGAAAGTATACCCGAGAAAATAATCACAAGATTCAATTCACTAACGAATCGTATCAAAACTTTATCGAATAAATCCAAGATTTTATAGAAAGTCAATGTATTAGATTTATCGACATCTTGACTTGTTATATTCTGTTGGTATCGTAAATGTACAAAGGCAAAGATTTGAATTAGCTAAGTTACAACATGGATAAGTGTAAGAATAATGGCATATATTTAATGCCTTTTCATCAACCCATTTGACTCTATAATTTGGGTTTTTGATTCCCTTTCAAGTGTATCATCAAGCGTGGTCCAAAAATGGTAGTAAAAGAAGATAGACATAGAGAATATATTCTTTATCGATGTCAATTGGGGTTGTTGATGAGTTTACAAATTATCCAAAACTGTTTCTGCGAGCCTATAAATACAAGTTTAGAATGCCGATCAAATGCAATGAATAAGAAAGAATATAAAGTCATTGACACAATAAAATTTTAAAGATCCCAAGTTTAAATCTAAAGGGAAAATGCTTAAGTGAAGGGAGGTCCTTACATGAAGAGAAAGAGCGTTTTGTTAAGTAGCCAAGGATGACTTGCCAGCTCCATTACGAGTGATCTAAATCTGTTTGTTGATATTAGATCTTTCGGTTGGTTTCTGGCAATCAACCGGGCTATCTTGACACGCTCTTCTTTTTCATGCTAGGTCTTTTCTTCCCATCAATTCCCCAAACAATGCCAAACCATATATGATACCGGGTTTAGACTCAAATATATTTTTCACTTTCTCTTTGTAATTAGTTCCAAATTTTAAAAAAAATCATGTCGTCACCGGTCCACGCTTCATGAACTAGTTAAATTTTCATTAACACCCTCAACACTCGAAATGGTTTTATAGGTTTGAAATGAAACACATATATCTCATATTTATAATTTCCGATTAGATATGTATTTAACGGAAAAGTTAGAAAGGTAATTTACTACACACTTATTATTTATATTTTGTTTCCAATTATATTCATACCCTCAATAATGATTATAAAATATATAAAATTAATAAAATAATTTTCTCTTATAAGAGCTCGAGCTTTTGCACGAGCTAATATTCTAGACTATTTTAAATGATTAAAATAGTTTTATAAAATGTGATGTAATAAAGTTATAATAATGAAAGAGGTATTATATAACGAAAATCATGTTAAAAGGGCCGAAAATAGTCAAAATGACATTTAATAAAAGAAACAGTTAGCTAAATGTGTATTGTTCCTAAGCCACTTAGCTAGCATGACCCGATTCGGGTCGGAATAAAAAATTATTTATTTATTTATTTATTTTTCTTTTCTAATAGATGTTTCGAGTTAGTTTTTAGTTTTAAAATAATGTTTGGTTTAACAAAAAATCCGGTATTTTGCTTTAGTTACGTTTCGAGTATTTTACTTTTTTTTATTTTTTTTTTCTATTTCGAAGGATGTTCTGCCGCACCGCGCGTGCTAACCTCCTCGTAGGATAGATTAAACAAATTAAGTTGAAAAAAAATATATATATGTGTAAGTAAAAATGTTACCTTAAAAAAGTTAGGAAAATCTGTTTAATATAAGAAATCATTAAATGTATTTATTGAAAAAGCCTTATAGTTTAACAACAAAAGCATATTAAGGAGAAAACATACGGGCTAAAACATTGGGCCTGGATCGATCCTTGAAATTTCAAGACTGGACTTTGACCTGGCCTAAATTTTATTGCCTCCATGTCAGATACTCTCTAAAAAAAAAAGAGGCTAGTCAGGAAAGATATGACCAATGGACCGTATCATAAGTTATTTTTCGAACAACCTTGAGTTGTCATTGGGCAAATCATCCTCGTCTACCTGATAAGAACGCTATTCTCTTCATGTATGAAGTATGAACCTCTTGTCATATTCATAGACCCTTGAACAAGTTGGAAGAATGGAAGATCTTCTACGTCATTTTGACATAATGTAATAACCGAATAAGAATATGGAGGAGACTAAGAGATAATGTTCTTCTTTATTGGCCAAAACCATGTATAGGAATGCGATGACTTTGGCTATTTGACCTTTGCTTGCTTGAAAGAATACCCGAGAATATAATCTCAAGATTTTGTTCACTAATGAATCGTATTAAACTTTAGGGCAAATTGTATAGAATAAAAAGTTTTTTTAACCATCATTTCTAATTTTAAAAACGTAATATACTAGTTTTCTCTATAATAATAATTAACTTTCAAATAATTACAATTATAAAAATGTACTATCTAGAAACCGAATATGTTCACGCGTTGTTTTTTTTTTTAAAAACTTGCAATAAATAAAAGTAATGACGTCATGAGGCTTAAAAATAATGAAGAAACAAAAAAGTAGAAAAAAAAACCCTGATACGTGGGCATATATCCAGTTTCTAGATAAAAACTTTCTGTAACTGCAATTATTTAAAAGTTAATTAATATTGAATTAATCACCATAATAATCACCTATCACTTACACTTTACAAAAATAATCACCTGATTGGCGACGAATTTCTCGCGACACTTTATCGTCGCGAGAAGTACATAAAACAAATCAAACCAATAAAAATTAGACATGTCGTCGCGAAAATGAATATTGATGCGAGAAATGAATAGTGTCGCGACAACGTGTCGAATTTTTATTGGTCCGATTAAAATATGTGTACTTTCGCGACGAAAAAAATGTCGCTCGAAATTCGTTGCGAATTAGGTGATTATTTTCGTAAAGTGTAAGTGATAGGTGATTATTTTGGTAATTTGCTCATTAATATTACGGGAAATATTTGTAGTTCGTTTCTAGAAATAGGAATGGAGATAAAATATATTTCTATTGTATCCAGTTTTCCCTAAACTTTATCCAATAAATCTAACATTTTATAGAAAGTCAATTTATTAGATTTATAAACATTGTGACTTGTTATTTTCTGTTTTTATATGTATATGTACAAGGGCAAAAGTTTAAATTAGTTCAGCTACAACTTGGATAAGTGTAAGAACAATGGGCATATATAGTTGATGCTTTTTTATCAAAAACTATTTGACTGCATAATTTGTGTTTTAGATTCCGTATCAAATTCAAATTCAAATCTATAAAAAGCATGGTCCAAAAATGGTAGGAAAAGAAGATAGGCGTAGAGAATATATTCTCCATAGATCGATAAAGATGTCAATTGGCGTTATAGATGAGTATACAAATTATGCAAAAACCGCTTCTCCTGGCCTATAAATTAAAGTTTTGGAACATCGGACAAATAGAAATGAATAAGAAAGAATATCAAGTCCCCGAGGCAGTTATACTTGTAACGGTCATGTATTCATATCGCATATTGTCTTTCATAATGGAATGAGGGAAGAGAGCTCTTACATGAAGAGAAAGAGCGTTTTGTTTAGTAGCCATGGATGACTTGCCAGCTCTATTACGAATGATCTATATCTCTCTTGAGATTTTGGATCTTTTGTTTGGTTTCTGGCAATCAACCGGGCTATCTTGACAAGCTCTTCTTTTTCATGCTAGGTCTTTTCTTCCTTTCAAACAATGCCAAATTATATTTGATTTAAACGTACAAGGTTAAGACTCAGTCTTTGCGTTGATTTTCATTGTTTTCATAATTAGGTTCCGTTTCATAATTTTCATGTCTTTGCTGCTCTATGCTTAATAAATAGTTGAATTTTCATTAACACCTCACTACTCAGGGGGTGCTTGGTTAGGGGTAATGGGGGTTAATCAATGATAATGATAATCATTGATAGTGGTTGGTTTGTTATTAGGTAATCAATCATTGTCCACTATATCCATTAATAGACAATAAACCATTAATCAACAAAACGAGGGTAATGAAAGTGGGTAATGATTAACCCCTCTTTCATTGCTTTTACCATTCCCTCAGATTAGTTTGTAGTAAGATGCTAGGAGCAAAGAGTTGGTCAGGGGATGGTACAGATCGAGTCCTAATGTGAAATTCGTTCACATTTCCATTTAATCACAACTCTTTTGCTTTTGATGCTTTTCCCGAATACCTTTTTTTCATTATGATTATTGTGATTTCATTTTGTCTTGTATCTGATATATATGATATTTTCATGTTAAAATACGCCTTAGGATTTGTATGGCTGTAGCTTTGACCGACCCAAATGCGAAATGAGGATCACGGTTTGAAGTAGAATTTTAAAAGGATAAGCAGCCGTAAAAGCCCACATATACAACAGCGGATATTTATCCTGAGAGGAGGGAGGGGACTTTAAGATTTTAGGAATTTATTTTGCATAACAGTATAAATAAATAAATAATCTTAGTTAAAGTTTATTGTTACTTCTTTGATTCATATGATAACAAAGATAGAAATATCTCATTTATGCTAATGGATAAGCATAATAACTCTTCTGTATTCATGTGGCTGTTTGCCCTTTGCGGTTTTCATGTGTTTCAATTGATAAAGTGTCGTCATAGCGTTTGCTGATTCAATACGGACAATTCCAATATTCTATCACTTATGCTTCGTTTAATTGCAAGTGATTGGCAATGATTCGAAGGAAGTGTAGTTTGCTACAATCTAAGATCTTTTCCACCATTAGAAAAAAAAAACATTTTTAATCCATATCTCCCTTTATCATCATAAAGAAACCCTCTAGTCATTTTCTTAATCTACTGTCGGTGTGCAAATCATCACCGTCAAACATCAAACCTTATTATGCATTTGAAAGCAAAATCAACGTAGTGATATATAGTTATAAAGTAACACATACCAATACTAAACAAACTATTTGATACTTGATAGAATGTTATATTGTAATGTTAGGAAATTGATTGTAGAAACAGAAACGAACTGGTTTTGGTAGTGTTATTACTGCCATTACGGTAACAGGAACAGTTACCATTCATCACATAAACTGAAGAAATGGTAGAGCTTTGTGTGAGCCCAATATCGATATATTGTAACATGATTACGGACAACTTATAGCTAAATAAATATAAATGGATTTTGCTAAAACATGGGATTAGTTGCTATTAACTTTCAGGTAGGATTCCAGTAATCAGGAACACGCTCAACAATGACTTTTACCATGGGTGATGCACATGGAGAGCGTAAGAGAATTCCTGAAATCGACAACTGTTCATCCTTAGTAACCCTGTGGTAGAGGAATATCCTCACCTTCTTCAAGACAGGTGACTTGGACAAAATAAACTTAGAAAAATCATTTAAAAAAATAACGTGTATTTTAACTTATTTTTTTTTTTGTCATATTAATAATAAGATGCAGTTTTATCCATAAAGTAAATACATATTTGCAAAAAAGTAGATGTATTTTTGTAAAATTAGAAAAATGCGTCTACGTTTTTTTCCGAAAAAAAAAATTATTTCATAAAATGATTCTGGAGTTTATTTTAGTAAGATTCTTCGAAAAAAATGTGAAAAAACTTTTTTTTTACTATTTTTTAATAATTTTTTAAAATGTACTTATTGGTATGTAGAATTGACATTGTTTGTATTCGATCATATTATATATGAGTAACTTAAGTTTTAAAGTGGCTCTGCTTGAACTTTTTGGTAGTTTGTTGGTCGAATTTTTGAATTGAAGACGAAATCAAATTTTCATTAATCAAAACAAAGTAATAGTTTTTTGTAAGAAATTATGAGAACTATATGGTGTTTTAGGTTCTTTTTTAAAACTAGTAGACACTTCATGTATTGCGTATGATAAGAGAAAGAAAGGTTCCTTTTTTTCCGGTATGCTGCTCCGCGAGCAAGGAGCGATAGAAATAAAATCATTTTTGAAACCAGGCTCGTAGTCCCGACTTCAAAGAAACCTACAAACTTCATCAAATCTTTCATCTTTGTGCAAAATTCGTGTTAGCTTCACAACTTTCACGTTTCTTTAATGTTAACAGTCACAAACCTCGGTTTTATATAATGATTCAAAAGAAAGACCATTAAATTTGTAGAACAAGAAGAAATTATCAAGAACCTTGAATGTTACGCTTGGGGGATAGCACTTATATGAGGATGAAAAGGTCTAACATGAAAAAGAAGAGAGATATTAAGTTAGTCAAGAAAGAAATGCCTAATGGACCAAACCAAGAGTTGTCTTTTAAACTCCATGAGTAGTCATTAGGCAAATCATTCTCGGCTACCTAATAAAGATCGCTCTTCTCTTCATGTATGAACCTCTTCTCTTCATGTATGAACCTCTCGTTTATGAGTTTGTTTGATGCATTGTGTATGTTTGTAAGAAATTACCAATTTATGGACAATGTTATTTGATAAGTCATTTTCTTTTCATCTTTCCAAACTTCTACCATCTCTTCCACCTTCACAAGAATATATCCTTGCTTGATAGATTGGCAACGATAACTACAAGATTCGTAAGAACGGGCTACTTCTCCATAAACGCGTACATTAAGGTTCTACTTTTTGACATGATGAAAAGAGAATATCATTATTGGGACTAAAGTTTATACATATTCTTTGTTTAGAGGCTAAAATCTTGTATATAGTACATTGACTTCAGCTATTTGACATTTGCTCATTTGAAAGAATACTACGCGAATCGAGGAATTCCATTAGATAATTGATCGTATCAAACCTTATCCATACAAATCTTACATCTTTTCAGAAAATTAAGTTATTAATATTTTTGAAAATATATGACTTTTTATATTCTGTTTGATCGTGTATACAAGTTGAGCTGCAACTTATAAGCCCAGTTTGAAAAGTGTGTTTGAATATGTGAACTTATAAGCCCATGTTAGACAACAAAGCCCATTAAAAATAAATCAAACATAATTTAGCAGTTAAAAATTAAAAAATGATCAATATTTTACAAAGAAAAAAAAAAAAGTTTCATACTCCTTGTCTATTTTTGAAATGAAAAAAAGAAAAAGAAAAAAGGACTAAACGTAAAAAATTTGGTAACTCTTGAATTTTGATATCTTCAATCTTATAGTTGAGGTTCTTACTTTGTACTTTTCGTTTATGTTTACGGTTCCAAAGTAAAGTTAAGAATTAGTTATGACTATAATTAGGTAATTTTATTTACCTATATGATGAAAGAAAACAATAATAATACTAATTTACTAAACATCATAATCTTTTACTATTTAATACGTATTTTTTAATTATGACACGGCACTCCCAAAACGCATATGTTTTGAATACAAAGTGGTATGTTTTTAATGTTGAATTTTAAGTAGTAATTTTACTAAATTACCTCTTATTTTTTAAACTAAAATATTTCAATTAACAAGCCCATAATACTTCATACATACAAATTCCTTTTTAGATCCTTAAACCAAATATATTTAAAAATTAAAAATTACCAAAATAATTTGAAAAACTATAAAAAATAAAAAAATCAATTTTGTATAAATTTTTTGAGCACCAACAAATTGATGTCACTCGATTTATCATCTTAACATTAGTTTTACTTAAATCTATTACAATAAAAAATATTCATCATCCGTAATCTATTGTTATAAAAAACGTGAAATTTAATTTTTATTTTTGCCAAAAACTGTTTCATCATCGCTGTAACACGCGAATAAAATACTAGTGGTTTAGGTTCATAAGAAGTAATTGCATTTTAAAATTTTTAATTAATTTTCAAAAAAAACAACATGATTCACGTCACTAGCTATTGGATTTGGTTTTGAGTTTTTGTAACGTGGAGTCCACCGTATGCCTATGAAGTTATATTCCAAACAGAAAATACTTAATTTACCCATTATCCTTATCAAAAATAAAACACTAAAAGTTGAATTCACTTTTTGTTTTGAGTTATTTTATTAGTATTAGTATAAAAATAATGATTAATAAATAGTTAACAGATAACATATAATTAAATATGTGGAGAATTGTTGATGTGTAAGGTTCAAATTAAATGGCACCAAACATGAATTTAATGGGACACACATAATTCTTAGTTAGTGAATGTAAACATGACACAAATACACCTAAATCCATTTTAGTATATAAACACATCATTTTTTCTCAAATTTATATATTTGGTGTCACGACACGTAATACTATAATAAATATTATTACTTCATGTAAGACGATATATAAAAAAATTTTAATTAAAGATTTAAATCAATAACTACAATTTTAGATTAATATTTTGTAAGAAAATAAGTTTGAACAATTATGGATATTTTTAAATTTTAAAAAATAATAAGTCAAGGAAAAAACAAAAAAGTTAGTCTAAATCAAATGTAATAAGAAAAAAAGATTTTCGTTTTTAAAGAGTGGTCGGATTGGCTTTTCTTAAATAGTCTATATGAAGTAAATTACTATGAGAATGGTATGAAGTTTTCAAAACATAACAAATTAACATACAAATAATAATATT
Source organism: Senecio squalidus (assembly GCA_910822075.1). NCBI lineage: Eukaryota > Viridiplantae > Streptophyta > Magnoliopsida > Asterales > Asteraceae > Senecio > Senecio squalidus. Next base: position 3,570,712 of record CAJVGC010000591.1, on the reverse strand, counting down.
CGAAATTTAAATATTAACTAAGAAGATCTCTCGTGCTTCGCACGAGTTCGATTACAGTCATCTGAACTAAGGAGGATTAGTAGCACGGTTGATATGATATAATGACAATATGTATTGTAATGTTATTACCTGTTGGTTTGAAGCTAAGCTGTCTTGCGGTGGGAGCTTTTTTATTCTGTTCTGTTGTTGGTGCATTCATGTGTGATGTATTTTTTTCGATGAATTCTATTTAAACATATAACATGCATATTTTAAATAAATCAAATTAGCAAGTGCCCAAATGGTGGTTGATAAATGACTTCACCTGTTCCCTTGTGAAATTACCAACACGACATCCTTTTTGTTTCTTCTGTTTCTGCCGCTCGTCCACCGCCTACTATAAGCCGCATCACACCACCACATGTCTCGGTTTTTGATATCTTATAAACATAAAAGCAAGAATTCACGCCCACATGTCTCGGTTTTTGATATCTTATAAACATAAAAGCAAGAATTCACGCCATATGGTCAACAAAATCATAATATATATAACTTTGAAAAAATAAAACTTAAAAATACCCTGTAGTTTATAGTAATTCCTGGGTGATTCCCGTAGCTTCAAATCGTCCAGCTGTTCCATTGTTATCAATTCTATTGGAACCTCAAACTGCACCCCAAAAGAGAGCAGAGGAAATAAGTATAAGTATGGACTAATAATGTTCATTTAGAATCAAGCTTAGAAAACATACCTCCGCCTCGGTTTTCCAAAATCAGATATGTATGATGAAATTCACCTGCATACAATAAGCATAATATTGATCAAAAAGAATAGGTTTATTTATATAGATAGAAATATGATTTTCAATATTTTGTGTTATTGTTTAGTGGATGCATGAGTCATTAGGCCTACTTTGTCATTCTAAGACTATGCGGAGTGGTAAGTGATAAGTGATTATGATGTGGAGTGACAGAGGTGATTTGTAGGAAAGACGGTGTGATTTTAGGAAAGAGAGTGTGATGATGTGGAGTGATGGAAAATGGGTGGAGTGGTGAGGGTGTAATGATGTGGAGTGATAGAAAGTTGTATTTTTATTATTTTTTTTATATAAATGAAATTTAAAAAGTTGTATTTTTATTAAAAATAAAAAAAAATACTATAATTTATTTAAAAAAAAAACATACTACAATTTATTTAAAAAAAAAAAAACATACTATAATAAAAAAAAAATACTACATATAGAGTCTAATATGTTTTTTAATATATTTACCACTTAGTAGTTAGAATATAAGTTTAGCTATTGGGTGATTGTAGCCCAAATAAACCCAAAAAAGCCCATATAAAATCATCAAAACGTATACTCATTCATTCATTGTAACCCTAATTTCCACCCAATCTTCCCCAAATCGAAAAACCAATCAATCAGCAGGCATGGTAGCCGAGCCACAAAGACCACGATGGGGGGTTTTTTTTTTTTTGCCTCTCTCCCTCTCGCTCACCACGGCGTTATTCTGCTCACGCCGTGGCCCAAAATCGATCGATAACGCCCCCACCGGAGTGGAGGTGGGGCGTTTTTGGGCGTGATTATCCGAGGTGGCGGCGTTATTCGTCGTTAACACGCTCCACTCCGTTGAGTCTAAGAGTGTGTTTGTTTCGGCTTATTTTACGGGCTTATGAGCTTATGTAGATTTTAAAAAACTCATAAGCTAGCTTTTTTGGGCTTATGACTTATCTAAGGTCATATCAATTTGATAAGCTCATAAGCCGGAAAAAACGGGCTCTTAGCTTTTCAAAACTTACATAAGCTAATAAAGCCACCACATAAGCCGAAACAAACACCCCCAATATGGTAAAAGGCAAATAGAGTTTGAAAAATTATAGAAAACTTTCATGACTCTGTTTATGATCCATAACCATATGGCCAAGTGCATCACTCTCCGTAACGAAATCTAAATTATCTACTGATGAATTATTATCACTCATAGCAGCTAACTGTTCGCTGTCTTTTAATAATGCATCAAGATAACGTGCCAATTCTCCATTAGTAACTCTAAATTCCTTAAGCCTGTGAACCTGAATCGGATCAAATGCCATACTATAAGAATCGTGGATTTCAATACCACAAACAATTCACATGATTAGGAGCAATCAGCATGTTAATGCAATTAGCAAAAAAAATACATACCTCTTGCGTAGCCACTTTAATTGCACCTTGCCAACTCTTAGGTTCAGCACTTACTGTAAGAGTAGTGACAGTGCATCCCTCTCTCCCCGAGTCACCTTGCCAACTCTTAGGTTCAGCACTTACTGTATATGACGTGATTATTTGATTCGCTATAACTAAATTAATAATAATAACTATAATTGTGAAGCAAAAATTGTGCAAACCTTCGTTTACTTGTGGATTTGTCTTCCCCTGTAGCAGCATCAGAACCACCTAAATCAGGAACTTTACCGACGATATCTCTCAGAAAGTCGAACACATTACAGCCATGTACACACTGCTTTCTACAAATCAGAAAAGTAGAATAAAAATCAGTATAGCATTGAAATTATGATATAATCACATCTAAAAGTTCATGTAGGCATTAAAACGAACAAAATCGATAGCATATAAGCTTCCTTATAAGCAACTATCTTAAAGTTCACTAAGGCATTTCAACAAACACATTGAAAGCGAAAATGAAATCGCACCGGATAAAGCTAAAAATACATATCAGCAAATAATTCAATAACCCTAAACTAATGTCACTATCCTATTCGTTTCAAAGCACCAAATAAAGTATCTTCAAAACATCAAAACATCAAAAGGTTTGAAAAGCAGCATTTCTCATCACATTGTCTTTTCATGTCTTCAACTATACGCAATTCGTTAAGCAGAGACTCTGAAGGGACAGTGATTGTTCGCGAAATATGTGATCGCTGAAAAAGAAATTCAAAAACCGTCAAGTCATACAATACTAATACATATAAACCTGAATTACTTATAAACTAATAAAGATATATTTTCACTAACCTCGCTTTTGTAATAAGCATCGTAATAACCTGCTGACAGGGCATATGTCCCCATCAAAATCCTCCTTTTTACCTGCCATACATTTTACAAATTCATCGTTTTTTGTTACAACATTGTTTAGGAATCATTATAAACTTGTAACAAACGTCATCATTGTGATCTCTGACATACCTCTGAACCAAATCCATTAGCACGAGAACCCCCGTAAAGGGAACTCAGCTCATCAGAAACAACTTGATTACCATACCTGAAAATAAAAAACATATGACATTATATAGGTTAAAACTACTTTACGAAGAAAAAAAAATTGATTTCACGAAGTGCACGACTATAAATCACCTGACACCGTCGTAGCGAGACAAGTTAGAAGAAATATATTGTATATAAAGAAAAAGGTAGTGGAAATGATGGTAACACGAGGCTCACGTTTTAATATAATATCTAAGGAGTCAGCATACCTGTTCTTGCACAATGGTGTGAAGTGTCCGGTGTACGTCTTTAGCCATGCCTTTGGCATCACCACAAACGTATAAATACGCTCCCTCAGAAAGCAACTTCCAGATATCTGAAGCCTCTCAAAGCCAGAGTAATTCATGTAAACATCAATCTAACATATTTAAATAAATAATAACGTTGATGGCGTTAAGCTGTTTCTCTTTTCCTACCTTTTGGGTTATTTTATGTTGCACATATTCCTTAGTACGACCTTCACGGCAGAAAGCAGTATGAAGCTCAGAAAGAGCACCAGTCTCAACGAAATTGTTCAGCTCATCCTCATAAATGAAATCCTAAAATTTCATAACCATTATAAGTTAAGATTGAATAAAACCAAAACGGTTCCTTAATACTTGTCAAAAAACAAAAGTTTTTTTTTCAACTTACCACTTTGCGATTTCTACAGCCGAGGAATAAAATAGATGATCCCAATTCGGTTCCACCTTCCTTGAGAGCTAATCTCTCTTGAAGAAAACCCCTAAAAGGAGACCCCCAAACCCCCTCGCGCTGATTCTATCGCTCGCCTGAAAATAGACAAAACAATAAGGCACGCAGACAGCAACAATCCACTTCAACAAAAGAAACGACTAACTAACTTCAACAAAAACCTACGACACATGCAAGAGAACAAAAATTACAGAGGATAACATGAATTAACATAATCGAAACGACGATAACAGAACAAAAATTAAAGAGGATAACATGAATTAACATAATCAAAACGACGATAACAGAGGCACCTGAAACAGCAGATAGATTGTAGAGGAGAAGAAGTACACGTGTAGATTGAAGTACACGTGTAGCTAATTTAGAAAGCAAGGAAACGTAAGCAAGAAATGTCGTTGTAAAAGGGCCGGAGGAAAAGAAATGTCGTTGTAAAAGGGCTGGTGGAAATGGACACCCAAAGCAGCAGGCCACAAAAACTAACAAAGCCCAAATATTAAAAAACAATTTCCGGCACGATTAGCAATGTATCTATGGAAATTGAATAGGAGGTTAATATCAAAAATATATCTGAAGCTTTTACTTTGTAACACGACTTTTTAGCGAGTTGTGAGATATATGTACTTACCTATCAATATAACTATAATCTGTCAATGCTTTTTTCTGTCTTAAAAAGTGATTATCTACGTCTTCTTATTTGTAAACACACAAATTATATAATCTATAAAAAAAACACGATATAGACCTCTAAAACCTTAGTAACATGCAACTATCATCATTTTTATTTGAGCAGCTTGAAGCCTCGAACATTTCTGCTTTATTTCATTTGTCATACATGGCAATATTCAAGTAAAGAAAACATCAAATATGTATGGACATTGACTTTTTAACTAAGATGATAAATAAAGATAATACACAAAAACTAAAAATTACTTAAGTTTTTTTTGTTCAAAAAATATTTATTTTCATATTTATGTAGAATAAAACCAAGTTTTTAGTTTTTCTTATAATGTATCATATATAAATAGTTTATTTCCAGCGTATACGCGGATAATTTTATCTAAAAAAACACAGATATGATATATACAAATTGAGTAAACATAGTGTGTTCTTAACATTATATAACAATATGTGTTTTGATGTCGAATATCTGTTGTTTCGTTTATATGTACGTGTTTTCAGCTTCACTTTTAAATTCGTATACGTAGAGAGCTCTGTAGAAAATAATACAATTATAAGTTATTAAAAGATTGAGATATGGTGTTTATAAAGTCAATGTAAGAGTCGCATTCTAATAAGTTTTATATATGGGTCATTTGAGTATTTTTTATGATTCTACTCTATCAAATTTTAGAATTTTAATTATATCATGGGTTATTTAATGTTGTTAATCCGGTATGGTTGTATGTATCAAACTATCAATACACATTATGTCTATTTTTTTATGTCAACATTCTTTTTTATTATTTGGTATAGTTAGTCAACACTCGTGCAATAACTAAAATCCGTGTATTCTTAACCAAAAACAAAATTATAAAATATATCTCTTTTTGTATGTCAACATTAACTTTTTATTGTTTTACAATTATAGATTGTTATTTTTTCTTAGAAAAGAAAAAAAAAAATCGTTTCTCATTTTATTAAAAAAGTTTAATATATAAATAATTTAAGATTTAAAGTAATTGTTCAAATTATGTTTTTAAAAAATAAAAATAGTGAAATGTTAAAATTGTATTTAAAATGAACAAGTTAAAATGAAAATAATTAATAATGATATTATATGACATCATCATTTTGATTTAAAAATGTAAAAATTAATCTTGAAATTAATTTATTTGAAACATTACAATAATTTTATAACAAATACAAATAGAGAGGTTGGAGAGTTTGTTAGGATACTTCATATTATTGTTATTGTTTTAACAATATAATTAATTGTTTGCCATAATAAAATTGTTAAGGTAAGTAATTATTAGTAATTGGTGATTTATTTATTAGTATGTTTCCAGTTTCCAAATTAAAATTGTTCTAATTAATAATTAATTGCAACTAGTAGTGTCATTTTCTTTTTGTCAACTAAACATGTCATTTCAATTTTTTCAATTTTTTTTTTTTTGGGAAAATATAATTTTTTTTAAATTTATATTTCTCTAAATTTTATAAATTACTTCACATGTCTCATTATCCTTCTTACCTTCTTATTTTATAAAATGTAATTTTACAAGTTGTACTTTTAACCAGTGTCAGAATTTGAAGTTGGGGTTATGGAAAAAAAAATCATTAATTTTGGTGGGGCAAAATTATAAAATTTAGTATTTATACACTATATAATTTCAAATATGAATTGTTTTATTTTCTATTTAGCGCACCCCTAGAGTGGCGTGTGATGGGGGGAAGAACACGTATTGTGCCACTCTTAATATGGGTATGACCACTCGTCGTGCCTTAATAGTTTCGCCCCCGGGATAACAATGAATGATGATGTTGAGAATGTGGTTGGATGACCACTCCTCGTGCTCATTAACCACCAATACGCGCTCTTCATTTGCTTATGTTCTCAACCACATCATCCTTTTATGCCCTTTCACTATCTATTTCCATTCCATGAAACAACATTGTCATTTAATTAGTAACTAGAGGTTTCCCGTGCGTTGCACGGGTTCGTTTTTTTTTGCGGTATTTCTGGAAATGGCAACGTGTTTCCCATAACCTCCGTCGCATGCAAGATCAGGATATTTTTCGTGCCCGGGTATGGGCTGAGGGTGTTTTTTGTGGTTTTTTTGGGCTTTGTTTGGGCTTATTATTGTTGGGCTTCCACGTCTTTTTTATTTCTTACTTATCGTAAAATTTTTTTTTACTTTAAATAATACTTTTACGACATTCCATCCCATCAGGTCCGGATCAAGTCATTGATCGAAGCGAGAAGAGGAGAGGACGTCGTTTATCCTACTCCGGATAAAAGGACTCGAGTTTTTGTTTTTTTACTTTTTTATCGAAATATAATTGTAGCTATTTGCTAAAACGATGCCGTTATTTATTATTAATCGATCGAAGCGAGAAGAGCAGAGGATGTCGTTTATCCTACTCCGGATAAAACGACTCGAGTTTTTGTTTTTTGACCTTTTTATCGAAATATAAATGTTGCTATTTGCTAAAACGATGCCGTTATTTATTATTAATCTGAGTAGATGCTCGTATTAGTTGAATACAAAAAAAATTCTGAGGGGCAGAAAACGTAAAAGTATTATTTAAAGCTGAGGGGGGGAAAACGCAAAAACATATAAAGTGCAGACAGGAAAAGCTAAAAGTCGTTTAAAGTTTAGGGTGAAAAAGCGTTAAATTTTTTAAAGTTGAGGGTGAAAAAGCGTTAAAGTTTTTAAAGTTGAGGGCGAAAAAGCGTTAAAGTTTTTAAAGTTGAGGGGGGGAAACCGCTAAGTCTTTAAAGTTGAGGGGGAAAAACCGCTAGGTCTTTAAAGTCTAGGGACAAAAATGTAAATTGCCAAAACATTAAAAAATATTTTTTTTCACACTTCCATAGGTAATCTTCTCTTTTAATTAGGGGAGAAATTACCCTAAGAGGCATACGTGTATATCCATCTCGAAATCATTATTTAGTTTGTATGTTATAGTTTTAACTTTTAAATGTGATTAGTTTCCATCTTTCTAAATAAGGATTAGCATGTACCATTTTTAGCTGAGACAAAAACTTGGTTGTTAGACATAATTTACCGATTTGTTAGACTATGTATGTGTGTATGTATCTATGTACATTTTGATTATTGAAAACGCACTAAGGGCTTAAAACCATAATTCAAAAATTTTACCCTTTAAACACCCCGAAACTGACTAAATATTTTTGTGGAGTGATATCGCATATTTATATATATATTTCTATGCGATATTGTGTCACATTTCATAGTAAACATGATGGATAGGATAGGTTTTTACATTTAATCGTGTGGAAAAGTGTTTTTATCTATTTTATAGGTTTACATGATCGGGTAGCGGAAATGGTGGAAGAAATGAGCTTAAAAGACGAAAAATAGTGAAATATGACGAAGAGAACGTCGCAGTACCACCTCCACCGTTTTGATCATAACTTCTTCATACGATGTCCGATTTAGGTGATTCAAATTGGAGAATGAAGAAGAAAGAGAGAGCTACATTTTGTAAAAACGAGAAATGGTGAAAAAAGTGGAGGACGCCCGTCCTGATAGGGGGACGCCCGTCCCACGGGAATTTCAGACGCAACAGTCTTTTACAAACGGGAAATAATTACAATTGGATAATTACAAGAAAGTCTAAGTCGAGTCGAATACGTTTTCTACACGGTTTTTGCCTATAAATATAAGATCAATTCAGCCAGATTTTTATCCCATTATTATTATTATTCTGAAGTTCTGGAGCTGTTATTAAGTTTAGAAGCAAGGTTCAAGACACGGAAGATCATATTTTCGGCAATCGGCGATCACGACACGTTCGGCGACTTTCTCCGTTTGTTCTTTTCTTATTTTGCATTATTTTTCCAGCATGTTTTCTAACAACTTAATTGCTTTTTCAGACCACGTTATGAGTAGCTAAATTCTCTTTATGCTTGTTTGAACAACGGATCCTATTTAATGTTTATTTAACCTTTTCGGTTGTTTTATGTTTTTGTGTTTAACCGTCGATCCTTATTTGCTTAAATTTTAATATGTTATCATAGTTGTTTATATCTAATTTGTTTAATCAACATTCTAGGTATTCGGAAGGAATCTAGATAGGTTAGATAAGTTTTATGAAATAATCGGTCGGTCTATAATCGATTTAAAATTATTAAGATTCGGAAGGACTTAGTAATAACAACTTAGGTAATTAAATTTAAGTGAGTAGGTCTAAGTATTAAGATTCGGAAGGACTTGATAATTAGAGGAGTTATTCGGAAGGAAACTCTATAAGGTTAAATCACTAAAAACAGGCTTGATACTTATTGCTTGATTATTAATATTTATTAACTGTATTCGGAAGGAACGGTGTAAGTAGCAATAATTAAAGTTAGTAAAAGATTCGGAAGGACTTTTATTATATCTTAGAAGTTGAAAACAACAATCGATCTCGTAAAATTAACGGAAAATAGGTGAAGTGTCAAACAAGTGTAATCTTTCTTTATTTGATTTAATCAATTACTTTTCGCTCGATTTTAATTAATCATTATTTTTATTAATTACTTGCAAGCTTTGTTACGATAAAAAAACCCCCAAATACTCTTAGTATTATTTATTCGAATATAAAAACAAATTAGTCCCTGCGAACGAACCTATACTTACTATTAAACTATATTACATACGAATAGGTCCACTGCCTATAAGTGTGTAATTGCGTGAAATAGTCGGTTAAATTTAAGACTCGATTTTACACATCAGGGAGTGAAATTTATATTACATGTTAGGTTATGAATACTCAATAGGTATCAGATGATTTATGACATGGTAAATCATATTACCTATCCACCATTCAAACATGAATATCTATTACAAAAGTTATAAATAGACAGTGGTGTAGCGAGGTTTTTACTTCCAGGTGAGCTAAATAATATATCTAGGTTTTTACTTCAGGTGAGCTAAATAATATATCTGAGTATCTAATTGAACCATGTTATATTTGTGGGTGAGTCAATTAGTATAAATCGGGCTTGATGGATAGTAATAATACTAGAAATATAAACGTTTTATGACTTTGTGAGTGGGTCATGACCCACATTTGCCTCCACATAGCTCCGCCACTGTAAATAGAGATAACTTATTTCGAAACACGACCATAGTCGTGCCTAGAAACCTAGAGTTGAATTTGTAATTAGAAAATGTTATCAACTATCCGAATTCATATTTTAATAGGTTGAACATTTTTATTTCCACATTCCTACTTGGTAAGATTCTGCAGGGGAAAACATCAAACATGGGTCATTGACTTCTTGTTTTGACAAAAACGTGTTTTTGTTCTATATGTATATATGAAAAGAAAACAAATTTGTAAATAAAATATATCTTAACACAAAACCAATTACTCCCTATTATTTTTTAATGGAGTTTGATAAAGAAGAATCAAAGGTTTATTCATATTCTTACACCTACATAACTCTTTTAAAATTTTCATTTCATCTTCATTTAGATGATTTTCGTAATGTCGATTACCAATGTATTCATAACTGATGATTCATGTAACACGCGCAAACGCTAGAAAAATATTCTTTCGCAATATATAGTTTATAAAGATTATATGTTTAGCTTATTGCAAGTACACGCTAAACACTTTCTAATTTTATAAGTTATGTTTATATTTTTCAACTAATACATACTGAAAGTTACTTTCAACGATTGAATTGTAAATTAGGCAATATAATGTTCGAAAATTAGGGTTTGCATTTGTAACTAATCTACCATTGCTTGTGTTCTCAACCACATCAGTCTTTTATGCTTTATTTATTTATTTTTATTTCTATTTCCATTTCAATGAAACAATATTGTCATTTGATTAGATATATAGAAGCATCCATATGCAAACAATAGGAAATCATTTATTTCACTTCTATGTTATTGTTTTAAAAATGTGGTTGGGTGCCATATTTCTAAAAGGATTTAGCATTTTAGCACATACCGATATAAGATGAGACAAAAACATGGTTGTTGACATATGTTTACCGATTTTTAGACTACATATAAGGACACAAATAAGCTGATGTAAAATAAATATGAAAAGAATTATTTTGACACGATACTCTTAAAATAGATGTACAGTCTTTTTAATTATATGATTTAATTGTTAAAGTAGTTGTAATGTCATAATTGTCATATTTTGCCCGAAGATTCATTAAGCTTGTTGTGTTCTTCAATCGCAGCAAGAATGACTTGTGCTCATATCTTTAAAAGAAAATTATGAGACATCGACTACAAAACACAAATGGCTGGATTTAAAACTTAAGTATATATTTTAATTGTCTTGCAAAATATCTTAACAAGTGATATAAGTTATAAAGTAAGGAAATTGATATGTATCACACTTCAAAACAATTACATATAAGGACTTTGATAAATTATCAAATAAGTTTGAAATGTAAACAACGTGTTTGAAAGATATTATAAGAGATGAGAAAAGTTGAGGGGCCCTTAATGGTAAGTATTTGAAAGCTAAGGGTCATGTGGTCCCTTATAAATAATTTGTGGACGAGTTGGAATAATATGCATCTCACACCCTACCAACCACTAGTAGGATCACCGTGGACAGTGGCGCGTGGAATTCACTCTCTCGTAAAATAGACCCATTTTTACCCTTGGTCTAAAAAAAAACTAACTTACGTTCTATGGTTGTTAAAAAAAATTCTGTATGGTTTATTGATACGTAAGTCATCGGTTCATTTTTTATTATAATCAGTTTATTAATTAGTTCAGTCATTTTAACCATTTAAAAATGAAAACAACTATTTTATCCTAGGTTCCGTATTTACCATTTGAGTTATTTTAAAAGTTAAGTTTTAATAACAACACCTTTAAATTAGGGGTGAGCATGGGTCGGTTTGGGTCGGTTCCGACCTCAACCCGAACCCAAACCGAAATTTCGGTTCCTGAAAGTTTCAAACCGTTTGGTTCGGTTTCCACATTGGTTGGGTTCCACTCGGTTTAGGTTTTTTTCGGTTCGGTTTGGTTTTTTATTTCGGTTTTTGGACATGGGCAAATTCATAGATCTGTTAAGGAAAACTTGTGAAATAAATCTCAAATGGAAATCTATGTTACGCAATAATTGGCGGAGCAGTTCACAACTTATAACATGAAGTTGTGCATATTACTAGAAGATAATGATATGAATCGGAAAACTTTAAACAAAAAATTAAGAAAAAAAAACTATATGTAGCTTAGTAAATTATAGTCTACATGGCAAAAAAAAAAAATCAAAATTGAAGAAATAAACCTATATGTTGTTGCGTATTGTGGCCTACATGACACCAAAAGATTACATATTGATAAATATGAGATTGGAAATTTAGAAAAGAAAACTTTGAGTCTTCACTATTAGCATCGAGAGTTGGTGTGTTTAGGGACTAATTAATTAGGATGATTTACAATTTTAGACAAAGGAAAAAATAAAAAAAATAAAACTTAATATATCTACTAAAAGTGAACATATTAAAATTGACATACATATAATGGTTCGGTTCGGTTTTTTTCGGTTTGGTTTTACCCTCCGACCCAAACGGAACCGTTTTTTTCGGTTTCTCAAAAATCGAAACCCAAACCATCGGTTTTTGTTTTCGGTCCGGTTTTATGGTTCGGTTTTTTCGGGTTTTGGGTTTTCGGTCTGGTTTTTGCTCACCCCTACTTTAAATAATTATAATTAGAATTTGCAATATACATTATTTATTTGTATTTTATTGATAAACATTCATGATATCAACGCTAATATATAAATATTCAATATATGTCTTCAAATTTACTTTCTTTTTTAATTTTTACTAACTAGATTTTAACCTTACGGGATATCACATACTAACTAACATATTTGTGTGTTTAAATCTTATAAAAGATAAAATCGTAAACATGAAAGGTTTAGGTACTTATGATTTAAGTATGGTTTTACATGAAAGGTGGTCCATTTTATTTAAGCGTATAAAGATATAGAGTTAATTACATAATTGGTCCTTGTGTTTGTTTCAATTTAACGGGTTCAGTCCCTGGGTCAAAAATCGTTCGGGTTCAGTCCCTGGGTCATATGTTTGGCTACAAGAATAGTCCATTTGTCACTTAAAATGACTAAAATACCCTTAATAAATAAATAAACAATAAAAAAAACTCCTTCCTTATAACCCGTGTCCCACTTGTTCATAAAATTCAAAGACAAATCTAGGTTTTTCTCCAATTTCCCCTTTCTAGATCTGCCCCAATTTCATCAAACCAAAACCAAACATCAATCCCACAACACAACCCAACCAAATATCAATCCCCAATTTCCTCAAATTCAAACCCTAAATTACTTTAATAATCCAATAGATTTGCAGAGGTCACTACAAGCCCAATCGTGCGATTTAATTACTTTAATAATCCAATAGATTTGCAGAGGTGTGTGAATGGTACACGTAAGATTGGTGATTTGCTTAGAACCCGTGCCATGTCTGGTTACAGATTCTGGAATTGGACTGGTCCAGACTTTAGATTTGTGGGTTCAGGATTGCCGTTGAACCAGTATAGTGACAGGGAGATGAGCTTGTATTGCAGGCGGACAGTGAACACAATTTGGCACTATCATGGAGGATGCTTAGTACGGAGAGTGGTGGATTCGAATTTAAAGGTGATGGGTGTTGGTTCTCTTAGAGTGATTGATGGTTCCGTGTTCTCGATTTCACCTGGTACCAATCCACAGGCTACGCTTTTGATGCTTGGAAGGTAAGTTTTTGTTCAGAAACAGGAAGAGGGAGAGGCTGTGGAACTATCATCGTATAACCTTCACAACTCCGTCGAGTATGACACAACTATCACCGTCGTCATCGCCTCGGTTTTCCGACATGCTCGCCACCATATCCATCCTTCTCCGACGTACTCGCTACCATTTCCATGCTCCTCCGACGTACTCGCTACCATTTCCATCACTTTCTTCCTCTCTCTTGCTCTGATCTGGAAACACACGTTCTTCCATTCAAATTTTCATGCTAATTATTTGATTGTATTGCTTGAAAATGTTACTTGTAGGCTATTTGTTTCATGAATTTTTTTTGGTGGTTTGGATTTTTGGAATTGATGTTTGGTTTTGGTTTGATGAAATTGGGGCAGATCTGGAAAGGGGAAATTGGAGAAAAACCCAGATTAGTCTTTGAATTTTATGAACAAGTGGGACCCGGGTTATAAGGAAGGAGTTTTTTTTATTATTTATTTATTTATTAAGGGTATTTTAGTCATTTTAAGTGACAAAGGGACTATTCTTGTAACCAAACATATGACCCAGGGACTGAACCCGAACGATTTTCTACCCAGGGACTGAACCCGTTAAATTGGAACAAACACAGGGACCAATTATGTAATTAACTCAAAGATATATAATCATTTATGGATCAATTAAGTTTTAAGATAATACATGAATATTTACTAATTAATACAATGATATCAATAAAACTTTTTTGAAAAACGATATTTGACTAATTAATAACTACATTTATAAGTTCAATACCATCATCAAATATAGGGGCGAACGTAGCAAAATATTTAAGTGAGTGCGGAATTAAAATTTAGTTATGTTTGTGTGTAAAATCAGCGGATTTATATACTAAATAAACCTAAAAATACATTAAAATTCAAAAAAAATTCCAATACAGCGGATTCGGATAAACCCGCTCGATCCAATGTAGCTCCAACAGTGATCGAATAGAATCTTCTTGGTAAAGTTTATTGAATGAGTAATATGTATATTTGATTAAATAAAAAGGAACTATCGCATGAAGGTGATTTCTGTCAAAATTGTCTTACCTAAAATTTATTATTAATTATTAATGTTTTCACCACCTTATTTGAACAGAATTCACTCCTTACTTAAAACCTCAACACCCACCAAACATTATCATATACTTTTACACGAAACCAACACCTACAACTTAAAATCAAAAATAAATAAAATGTTAGTTAAAATTATTGAGTTACCATCATAATTTATATTTAAAGAATAATTTAGACAAAATGTAGTTTTTAAAAGAAACATCGAAACTTATTGTACAAGATATTATTGTATCAAGTATTTTGACTAAAATATTGTTTTATGTGAATCGTTCATATGCCACTTACCTTATATTTTAGATAATATATTGACATTTTGAAGTCATTTTTAAAAGTAAAAAATGTACGTGAGATTTGATTACAGCCTCATGTTTAACAAGAAAACATGAAAATGATAAACATAGTTTTCTTTTTTTTTTTATTTATTTCTTTCTAAACTAAGAACTATTTGAGAGATTTATATATGTTTGTGAATATTGTTCATTACGATAACAAATAAAATGATGAATATAACTGAAATTTATGGTCGATATCGATTACTTTTACTCACCAATACATCTCTTACATGTTGAAGAGTCGATATTGATTTGTACTATATTTATCAAATTTAAAATATATCCAATTATCCATAATCAAAAAACTATTTATAAACTTATTTATTCCTTGATTAGTTTTCCTAAGACTATTTCTCTCTTTGTTTCTATTGATTGTAACATTTAGGTTACAATAATCATTGAAAACAACCATCAAACTTCCTAATAATATTTAAAATTAAACTAAGAATTAGAATTCTGACATCGTGACCCGTTTGTAAAATGTGACGATATTCTGACAAAAAATTCTCGATTTAGGCCTCTATGCATAACATTTTATGAGTGATCAACTACAAGATTCAAAAACAGTCATAGAATATTACAGTTTGTTATAGTGTATAATATTGTATATATATATAAGTCAAAATACTCATTTACTAACACGAACAAATAAATCCTCGACAATATAATTTATCTTGTAGCTAAAAATTATAGATTGCCTACGATTTAACTGGTCTAATTATTAAATAACAAAAATGTTAGATTATTAGATGGGTTTAACTTGTAATATTTGTTTTATTAATTAAAAAGAAATAAAAACATTAGATAAAAAAAGAGATGGTGGTAGGTGTGAGATTGACCCTTTCAAGTCTTCTCTACTCTTTTCCTTACCTTTCATTTCCCCCAATATAAAAACCCTAATCTCCCCTTTCTCCTTTTCTCAGCTTGGCAGGCAAAACCCCTCATTTCACCAAGCTTCAACACATTTCACGAATCCAACTAATTTCCAATTCTGTTCAATTTCCGTTACCTGAATCCTAACAGAAATGATGCAGTCGTTATCTCCGTCTTCAGCAATCAGTCTCAAATCAATAATGCGAACGCCGTCACCGTTACCGTCACCTAACCGTTTCACTTTCACCGTTAAGTCACGGTTCGATTCCGTTCCAAACACGACTAATCCACCGGTTTCGGTACCGGTAACGAATTTTAATTCCGGCGGAGTAGGTAAAAACCGCACCGAATGGCAAAGCTCATGCGCTATTTTAGCAAGTAAAGTCGTTTCGCAGCAGAAGAGCTCCGAGAAAACCGGAGGAGCGGATAATATAACCGTCGTTAATGGTCACAAAACGCTAGATCTGGTTTCGATTGATAATTTACCGAAACCGTTAACGATTACTGATCTATCTCCGTCGCCGATGCACGGATCGACTATGCGCGTGGCGTACCAAGGCGTTCCAGGCGCGTACAGTGAAGCGGCTGCCGGAAAAGCTTATCCCGAATGTGAAGCGATTCCGTGTGATCAATTTGAAGTTGCGTTTTCAGCTGTGGAGCTTTGGATTGCAGATCGAGCTGTTTTGCCGGTGGAGAATTCACTCGGTGGAAGTATTCACCGGAATTACGATCTGCTACTTCGCCACCGGTTACATATCGTCGGTGAGGTACAATTGCCGGTTCATCATTGTTTATTAGCATTACCTGGTGTGAGAAAGGAGTTTATTAACCGTGTGATTAGTCATCCGCAAGCCTTAGCTCAATGCGAGCTAACGCTTACGAAATTAGGACTGAATGTCACGCGCGAAGCGGTTGACGATACAGCTGGCGCAGCGGAATTTATCGCCGCAAATAATCTACGCGATACCGCGGCGATAGCTTCCGCACGCGCGGCTGAGTTATACAATTTGAATATTTTAGCTGATGGAATTCATGATGATTCGAGTAATATCACCCGCTTTGTTATGTTAGCACGTGAGCCGATTATTCCTCGAACCGACCGACCGTTTAAAACTAGTATCGTCTTCGCCCACGATAAAGGAACTTCGGTTTTGTTCAAAGTGTTGTCCGCGTTTGCGTTTAGAAACATTAGTTTGACGAAGATCGAAAGCCGACCTCACCGAAACCGTCCCATTCGGCTCGTGGACGACGCGAATGTCGGTACCGCTAAACATTTCGAGTACATGTTTTATGTCGATTTTGAAGCATCAATGGCTGATGTTAGGGCTCAAAATGCATTAGCTGAAGTTCAAGAATTTACATCTTTTTTGAGGGTTTTGGGTAGTTATCCCATGGATATGACTCCCTGGACCCCTTCTAGAGAGGATTAAATTTATATATGGTGTTAATGTTTCATTAATTTATGTATATTTTCATGGTTTGAAAGTTAAAAAAAAGTTAAAAGTTAAGACCCTTATTTTTATAAGTTTTGTGATTTTTGGGTTGAAATGTGGTCTTCATTATTTACTTGTAACAATGTGAATACAAAGTTACTAGACTCTCTTGAAATTTTGCTTATTATATTCAATTGTTTTATTGTTTGCCTATTTCAAATGAAGCAATCGTATTTTCTATCACACGAACACATTTTTGTGTCTTACGTTGTGTGGTCTTTGTTAAGGCAATACTATAGTAGATACTAAATGAAATAATATTGTTGATAACCATATTGTTCATAGATGTAGTTTATTGGCTAAGATTTATTTTAAAGATTTGTTATTTAATGCTTTTCTAAATATTTAGGACTAATATTATAACTGCATTAAATGTTATTGATAATGTATAAATAAATAGTGCTTGTTTAAAGTTTATAACAACAACCTCGATAGTTGTTGTTTATATTAAAACTTATAAGACCACTCCCAATGGTTGTTTCAATTGACACGGTCAGTTTTTGTAGCTCAGCGCCACGTCAACTGACAATAAACTGACTAAATCACTACCAACAGTAACTTGTCAGTTAGTTTTTCTGGACCCCAAATATTTATAAAAAGGGAGATTTACATCTACGTCCTTATAAAACTTTAATATTACGTCAATTTCTTTATAAAAATCAAAATTACGTTAATATCCTTCCAAAACATGAAAAATTCTCATATATATCCAAAATAATAAATTAATAAAATTTAAATGATTTTAATATTTAAATTATTCATCTAAATATTAATTAAATCATTTTAATATTCTAAATTACTGAATAAATCAATAAAACTAATCCAAATGTTTATTTAAACAAATATGTCAATGAATAATCAAATAACGAATGAACTGAATAGATTAAATTTAATGAATAAATTGTTTTAAATATATATTACAAAACATTAATCAATCAAGACGAGGAAGTTTTGCAACCTT
Organism: Senecio squalidus; assembly: GCA_910822075.1. Taxonomy (NCBI): domain Eukaryota; kingdom Viridiplantae; phylum Streptophyta; class Magnoliopsida; order Asterales; family Asteraceae; genus Senecio; species Senecio squalidus. The sequence continues at coordinate 3,552,610 of CAJVGC010000591.1, read as the reverse complement.
TTTATTCCGGTTAATGCTCAAAATTATAGAAATCAATATTTTTTAAATCTATATTGCGAGTTTATGAAATTGAGATACATCTGTTAATGTTTGATTAAACCTAATATACTTAACTAAAAAGTTTAATTAATATTTAGATAAATAATTTAAATATTAAAATTATTTAAATATTATTAATTTATTATTTTGGATATATATGAGAAATTTTCATGTTTTAGAAGGATATTAACGTAATTTTGATTTTTACAATGATATTGACGTAATATTGAAATTTTGTAAGGACGTAGATGTAAATCTCCCTTATAAAAATAATACAAATACATTTAATAAGAAAAAAAACAATACAAAATGAAACACAATTATAAAAAATAAAATAAAAAAATTACAACCGCTTAGACTCAAAAAAAAAAAAAAAAGTTTACAAAGTATGTATATATAGTATTAATTTAAAAAAAGAAAAAGAAAATTACAACTGCTGATTTTTGCATGATGGTTGTTTTTTTTTTCTTTTTATATTATTTTATTTTAACGATATTATTTATAAAGAAGTGATTTTTTGTTAAAGTGGAGCCCACTTTTATACTATCTCTTCGTCCCTTTTCATTGTAAACCGACGAAAACTTCATTTTTTTCAACCGACGAAAATTAACCGATGGCAACTGACGAAATCGGTGCCATCGGTGGAACCACTAACAAAGCAAGCGACGAAGACCGCTGGGACTGGTCTAAAATAATGATATAAACTTAAAGAATTTATACTTTACTCGTTTTTTAGTAAGTGTCAGTTTTTAAGAATTTGTACTTTACTCGTGTTAAAATAAATGTCTATTTTTATGAGGTTGTACTTATTTTATAATATAATAGTTCTTATATTTGTGTACTAGATTATTGTCCCGCGATAACGCGAACAAAGATAAAGTTTGACTCGTAAATTTTTGTTTATGTGGATTTTAAGTTATTATGAGAAGATAAAGTCATACGTATAATAACATATATACGTTTACGTTTATACCTATGTTGCTTATAGTTAAAATAATATATATACTTTTACGTTTATATACATTTTTTGATATTTTTATGAGGAGATTTTAGAATAACAATATGGTAAATCATAGTATAAATTGAGCGATTTATAAGTAAAATAAACTTATGTTTTTTTATTTCAGTGGAGATGTAAATGAAAGACAAAATATAATTATGTATTGTATTGTAAATCATAGTCTAAATTGAGCGATATATAAGTAAAATAAACTTATGTTTTTTTATTTCAGTGGAGATGTAAATGAAAGATAAAATGTAATTATGTATTGTAAGAGGGTGTAAAATAGAAATAATCTTTGATGACGTCATCAATCTGATCTAACGGCTGAAATCAAAGAAGATAACCCATCCAAGGACCTTATTTCGCCATGTGGGATTTAAGGCCCCTCTTTTATTATATATTAAAGATATACACGGCAGTTTAAAATAATTTTATTTATAAGTAAAAATAAATTAGTTTAAAATAATTTTATTTATAAGTAAAAATAAATTTGCTGCTATTATTAGATTTTATACTATTATTGTAACATCCTAGTTACGAAAAATAATGTTTGTAAGTATTTATTTATTTTCAATAAGTATTTGTTAGAATGTAAGTTTAAGAAAAGGACTACCTTGGTAAGAAATATAGTTAATTGAGTTAAAAAGGATGAAGAATGATAATTATTTTGGTTAGATATTAAGTTAGTTAATTGTTGAAAGATGAGGGACTATAAGTGAAAATTCTGGAAAGTATATTTGGATGAGTCTGGAATTAGAATTCAACTTCCAGAATGTTGAAGAAGAAGATCGATTATAAGGAGTGTGAGGAGAAAAGAGGGAGAAGCTTGATTAACCCGAATTGAAGCTTAAATTTCATAGAATCCATCAATTAGAACAAAGATAAGAAGATTGAGAACCTTAGTTTTTGGTTCTAGAAGGTATGATTTTATCCTTAATTTAATTTGATGAAATTGAGCGTATATTTGGTGTTATAACATCATTTAGATGTTTATTTGATAAGTAGAAGTGTTTAATTTGATTTATTTAGATAAATGATTATTTTGGGGATAATCATGAAGTTGGAAGAATTGATAGAATTAAGCTTGTTTATATGTTAATTTGATGTTAGTAATTTATAGAAAAGCTTAGAAGATTTAAAGATTAGTTATATGAATTTTGTAAAAATTCATATGTTGTAAGTTTTAGTGAAGAAGTGAAGAATTGGTTAGATGAATTAATCATTATAAGAATTATGTTAAAATGATTAGTTTGAAGTATATGAAAGGAAAGAATTGAAGAAAGTTACTTAATTTGTAGTTTGGATAAATTGGGGATAATGTTATTCTAGTTGCCAAACGGGTTGTTTAGACCGTTGAAAATGGCGAATGGGTAGGAGATGGGTAGAAGGAAGAATTTATTACTTGCAATGTGTTACTTGTGAGTTATGTAATGTGTGTAAGATGTTTATAATGTAAGTTTGTGCATTTGATGCCAAACGGGTCAAAAGACCCAAAGAGTGGCAAGATGGGTAGAAGCTATCAAACTTGATTTGGTTAGAAGTTAAAGAGTTAGAATGAAGTAAATATATATGTTTAATGTGTATAAAGGGTTCTAATGCATAATTAGACATTTGAATGGGTAATGGGTCAAAAGACCCGAAATAGTGGCAACTTGGGTAGAAGTTGCCAAACATGTCTAGAAAGAGTTAGAAACGGTTAGAAAGAGTGGTAATGAAGTTAATACATGTATTTATATGTATGTAAGATATATTTAAAGGAAAATTTGTGTTTTGGTATAAAAACGCAGATTTGGAGAATAGAAGTGCAAGGAGAAAAAGTCGTGTATGTTGTAGTTTAATTCGACATCGAGGTGAGTATACTAGACTCATTTTCATATGGTTTTGTGTTTAAAGTTTGTATTAATGTATTAAAGATTGCTAGGTAAGTTATTCCAAGTTATAGTTAGTGTTGTTAGCGGAAATAAGGAGTTAAAGTGGCGTAAACTAACATGTAAGTGCAGGAAACGTTTGAAAAACGAAAATCAGCCAGAATGAGCCCCGAATGCGTCGCCTGTGGGCTGAATGCGAGGCATTCGGAGCTCAGTGGCTGATGTGGTGTTTTGTCATGTTGAATGCGTCGCCTGTGGGTCCGAATGCGTCGCATTCGACCCCTAGACCAGTTTTTAGTGTATTTTAAGGTGGTTTAAGTAGAGAAATGATATATTAACTTATCATTATAATAGAGAAGAATGGAGAAGACATTTACATGTCGATAAGAAAGAGAATCGACTTTAATAGTCGGAAATAATTAGAGTTAACTATGTATATACCGCGAGGGTATGTAATTGAGTTTTAATAGTCGGAAAGAATTAAGAACCAACTTTATATAGTTGGAAGAAGAGAAAGATGAGACTTTAATTAGTCTTGGTATATTTTGTAGTCAATGATAAAGTTATATTATTTGAGCATATAATGAGAATTAAATCATAGAAGCTTTGTTATGATTGTTAGTTATATTATGGTGGTTGTTATTGTTATGTTATTTATTATGTGTGTGAAGTATGTTATATATTGCTATAATGAAAAGAATGGTTAGACACAACAATTTGATTGTCGGGAAAGAAAAGAAGTTGACTTTCAGTAGTCGAGAAGAAGTAGCATTAACTTTACATACCGCGAGGGTATGTATAAGTGTTAGATACGACATTTAGATGTCGGGAAAGAGAAGAAATGATAGATACGACATTTAGTTGTCAGAAAAGAGAAGAAGTAATAGATACGACATTTAGTTGTCGGGAAAGAGAAGAAATGATAGATACGACATTTAGTTGTCGGGAAAGAGAAGAAGTAATAGATACGACATTTAGTTGTCGGGAAAGAGAACAAGTGTTAGATATGACAATATAATCGCCGTGAAGAGAAAAGAAGCAATTGTATAGAAAGAAAGAATAGATTTTTAAAGTAGTCATGTTAGATGAGATTAACATAATCATAAGGTATACTCACTAGCTTAACGCTAATATATTATGTTAATTGTATGTTTTGTAGGTAATCGAATTTAATGGCAAGGCAAGCTAAAGAAGAAGGGAAGGGGACCGTTGTAGAGATTAAATGTTTAAAAATGTTTTTGTAAGAGCTTCCGCTCCAAATTGTAAAATGAGATGAAATCAGTAACACCTTAGAATATTAATTACATGTTTTGTAAAAAAAAAAAAAATATAGTGTATTTGGTTCCGGGTGTTACAATTATATTTAAAGTTGAATTATATGGTGAAGTTGCTATGGTACATAATAATTACATTTAAAAAAAAATGAGTAAAATTTAAAAAGAAAAATCGTGTATATGTTTTAGTTTTTATTATTATTATTATTTGGTTAGTTATATTGAATATATTTTTAGTGTTCTTTTAAATTTTTAATTAAAAAAATGTCAAATTGTAATTATGGTAATAATTTGTATTCATTTAATTATAAATAACATGAAAAATATGAAAAATATACTTACAAAAGAAGAAAAAGAGTATGGCGTATTTATAGAATTTTACTAATAACTATGTGTAATATACGATCAAAAATATCGTTAAGGGTTTTCGTTTGAAATTTAGGAGTATCAGAGTCATTTAAAAGTTAAGAATATTATATTAATTTTTTTAAAACCGTTATGTGAAAGGTTAAATTGATTTAATATATTAATTATTATAATTAGTTACAAATTACTTGGCAAAATGTACATAGGTAAATGTAGTACTTAAATCATAACGGTTAAATATCGGTGTTACATTTTTAAATAATTTCTATAAATCTATACTGCTAATATAATGCATTTTATTCTTTTTGATTTTAATTTTTTTTTTTAACTAAATTAGATCTTAACTTTTTATTATAATAAAGTAATCTAAGCCCTTTAAAATCTTAATTAAACTATATTAAAAGCGTTTAATGTATATGTTTTGTAACTTACAAAGAAATAAATACAATATGTAAATATAATTTAATACATAATCACAATTATTTTAAAATGATATCAATTTATAAACCTCTATAATAGTTAATTTAAAAATTATAAACATATTTATATATAAACTTTAGGACTTTTGAAATTATTGTTTTAATAAATAAAATAATTAGAATAATACATACTTGTATTAGTAACTTTTGTAATAATTTAAGGCAATAAACATATTAGTGTAATAATTTACTAGGTACGGATATTTATCCTAGTATTCTTGACATCAATTATAAATGATCGTGTTTAACTATTAATGTCTTAATTTTGTTCGTTTAATGCATAAAATGGATACGCTACTAGTGTATATAATGGTTTTATTGTTAAGTATAATTGGAGAGTTAATAGGCAAATGTTAGCTTATGATGTTGGATTTGAATAACTTGAAATTGTGTTTATAAAATAAGTTGTCAAAAGATTTTAGTAGTCATGTGGTGGCTTTATCTTTACACTTTCTGGCTTATACTTTAGTTTACCTACTTCAACATCTATGTGGCCTTCACCTACTACAATATTAAAAAGTCAAACATTTAAACAATAATCACACATAAATTATGTTTACATATTTGTGTTTAGTATAAGGTGAGCTCATAACTTCTTTATTAACCCGTCATCCTAATATCGTTAAGCCGATAATATGATAATTCTCTCCTTTATCCTATGTTTGTGTTAGGCATTGGAAATGTCCTTTTTTGAGTAAATTAAGTGTAGTCGTGTTTAGGTTATATATCTAAATGTTGGAACGTCTCTAGCGATTTCTATCATGGTGATCTTACGTCAAAGGCGGGTGAATGTCATGTCTTTATATACAAAAACGTTTTTAATGATTATATTCCTAAAAGTTAAAAGGCATGTTTCAATGCCCTTCATGGCTTCATATGTCGTGTTCATTTTGATTTGTAGATGTTTTGAGAACAGAGAGATTCGTTGATCATATGCACATTGATTTTTAACTCATTTAATTACGACTTGATATGTCTCATGTCACAAAACAATTTCATCCATAATTTAATAACTCTTATGTGTCCGGTCGTAGAAAATGACCATACCCTTGATAATAATAACTATAATGATGATAAAGATAATTATTATAAGACTTTGTTAGGAAAGACATTGTTAACAAAGAAGGCTCAACAACATAAAGGAAGTGACTTACGTAGGGGATGACATCAAATTCTGGAAATTCATTGACATTTTTCATTTAAATTTTAGTTTTAAAAATAAATAAATAAATAAAAAATCATTGCATGACTGTTTAATTATCTAACATTTCCTAGAAAAGGTTGTACTACTAGTTAGATCAATCGTTTAATAATTTATGTAATAGCTGTAAATTCAAAGAACTAATTATATAAATTATCCATATGTATTTTAGTTTGATTGCAATTTTCATCTTTATCTTTTCGAAAGTGAACACATTTCATGTGGGAACAACTTTCGTTCCACGATTGCATCTGACAGAAACAGTTAAAAACGATATTCGCTTAGAAGATTTATAAGAAGGCATGTGTTTGCATTTACGAATATTGACGAGGATGTTTATCTAATTAACTCTAAAGTCTCTAACTATAAGGTGAAAATAATTTTGGAATATACTATAATATTTATTTTTTAGAAAGTAGGTTGAAAATTGAATAAAAAGAAATTGACGTTTGGTGAGATATTGCCAACGGCGGCATTTCATGTTGGAAGTAGGTGGTTATTTGCTTTTACTGGCGGTAAATTATTTTACCCGTTACTAATTTCTCACCTAATATTTCCTTATAAAAATATATACAATATACAATGGGTGTTTGAGATCTTACATATTAGGTGTTTATTGCAAATTTCATAGTTTAAAAAGCATCATTTAATTTTAAGTGTTTATATAAAACTACGTTCTATCTTATTTTATACGAAGTATACGATTCTTTGTAAGAACATAGTTTGGTCTTTAGTTTAAACCTTTTTTTCTTTTCAAAACGCAATTTAAAAAATTTGCAAATCCCGAATACCCCCCTGTGGTATTTACTTTTATTCATTAATATACAAACATAAAATCAATTTGAGTTAAATAGAGAGATGAAATGTATATTTCAATAGTACAATGATCATTAAAATATGACTTGTTATTCGGTGTTTTATGTTTTATGTTTCGTAATAAAGTTGGATAATGTAAAACATGAAGAAAAGATGGTATGATTTTGATGACAAGTTGTTGTCGATAGTATACTGGCTATTACAATTCTTTTCGTAAAGGAATTAACTTATATAACAGAAAATTGAAAATTAATCATGTCAAAAGAATTTTTTTAGTATTAAATAAACGAAATTTTATGATAAAATACACCGAACACCAAACCGCATCAAAAATTATCTCTAGCCATCACACCGAAAATATTACTTTAAAGATTAAAGAAAAAAACAATTAAAACCCCCGCCATCACTCAACGACAATCTACCACCGTTAACTCTTTTATGCCGATGGTAAAGCTCCTGTTCGACGTGCTTTTAAGATGATATATTAGGTAAAATAGTGTAAGGTACATTATCTAAACATATAATTAATTTGATCACTTGTGTAAGGTACATTATTCAAATATTAAGCAGATTCCATTTCTAAATGAGTATTAGGTAAAATAGTTCTAATTAATTTTAGGATTTTCTAGTGACAAAACTATGACATATGTTTAAGAAACTATTAATGTTTTTCTTTTTTGTATATTAATAAAAAAAAAAATTACTCTTTACACTTACGAAATCACTCTCTGCACTTAAGAAATCAATCATATATTAGTAAAAAGAATAACCAAATTATTAATGTAATAAACTCATCATAAAGTTGTTATTACATCCAATTAACTTTATTTAAACATGACCATATTATATCCAATTTTAACAAAGTTATTACTTTTAACAAACTATAAAAATAAGTTGATTAACATAATTAGATCTAGATGTAAATAACATGGTTTTTTTAGTCCATACAAATTTTGTCAAAAATAATCACATTGCCATCAACTTTTGTTAATTTCTTGTAACGCATTATTAGTATAAGTACAAACTAATAGAAAAATATGTTAGATATTAATGTAATGATTCGAAAGTTTATTCCATTCACGTCATAATGCTTTAGAAAATATGTTGCAAGACGTTGACTTATATTCATGGTGTTGTTTCAGGCGGAAACAAAAAGAAATAATTGACAATCGATGTTACACATGAGGTCAAGTCTTCTATATTCTTAGCCCGAGACGTATTTCCATCATTTTAAACGGCTAATTTTATAGAAAACCAAAACAAGCCTCTCCGAGAAAAGACAAGAAATGATGAAATCACATGTATAAGTAGTAAACTTAGGATAATCGAGCAATAAACACATAAACTTTCAAAATAGTGATAAGAGAGTTTATTCCACACCCATTACAAGTATGGTTTTTAAAATGTGATAATCGTTAACATCAAATGTTTTCAGAAACGAAAAATAATCGACAAAAACTATATACTATATTAGACAAACCCAAAGAAAATTAACACATTTTATGTTTGTAAATTAATATTAGTTTTAGAATAAACTACCCCGTTAGTCCCTATTTTTGTACCAATATTATTAATTTGAGGCTTTTTTAAATAATTATATCAAACATTCCAATTATTGTAATTTTGTTATGCCGATACTGCAAATTACTAACGCCCGTTAACTATTTTTCACTCATCTCTCTCTTTCTCTCTCTCTCTCTCTCATAACCATGACCACCATAATTTCAAAAATTTATCTCTCTCTAATAATCCAAAACCACCATCATCGTAATTTCAAAATTCTATCCCTTTTTTTTATTCTCTCTCATGATAAACAGCATTTATATATACAAACTAAAAACTACATCTAGAACTAAATATTAAAATCTATTTCAAAACATAAAACAAAACATACAAATACATACAAATAGAGACCTAACAATAAAATCAAGAATGGGTGATGAAGTGGTGGCGACGAGAGAAGGGTGGGAAGTTTGACGCACAAAGTTAACGACCATTTAAAAATTGGACTACTGACGTAACAGAATTCCAACAATGAAAACATTTGGTATAATTACTTAAAAAAAGCCCAAACTAGTGATATTGGTATAAAAACAGAGACTAACGGCGTAATTTACTATTAGTTTATTTATTAATTAACTTTTTTTCCATAACATATGCATCATAAACATTTCTTACGTTTTATTAATGAATAAAGTATCATAAATAAAGTTTAGATATTATTATTGTTCAAAATATCTTTTTGTAATATTAAAATAAGAATACAAAATTTAAACACGTGGCCAACAAACCAACGCAAATTCATGTTGTTCTTCTCATGGTCTCTCGCGTATCTTGGAGACTTAGTAGATAAAAATAATTTAAAATCCCATTTTAAGACAAAAGTATCTATTATATAAATCAAAATTTGAAAAAAATAAACTAAATATCTTCTTTAATATTGTTGTCAAAGTATGTTTATTAAGTAATGACTCTTTGTTTAGTAAAATTTATAGGTCAAATAAATATATGTTTTATTGACCGTAAGGCTAAAATGACAAAAAGTAGTTAAAATTCTTCAAAATTCAACTATAAGGTATATTATAGTATGAAATAGTATTATTTGGAAACAAGATTAGATGCATTGTATCTTTCTAATAAGTTATAAAAACAAACCAACCTTATTTAAAAATGATAATATATGTTAAGAGTAATCGTCGATAAGTAGATAACCACGTCTTATATTTAGATTAATCAAACCAAGTTTGTGGTTAAGATTGTTACAACTTACAACTAATCATATTTTCCTTGTAAATCATGATTTTTTTTTATATATGTCGTACTTTATATTTGTATATACAATAAACCATGATATGAAAATCTTATTTGTTATATTTAATTTAAGAGTTAATTACATAAATCGTCCTTATGGTTTATTCAAAGTTACGGATTTCGTTCCTAAGTTTAAAACATTGCATAAATCGTCCAATTCTGGAAATTAATTACGATTTTCGTCCCTAAAATGGATGTCCGTTAAAATTTTCCGTTAAAATTTTCATTAACTAATTACACATTTCGTCCCTAAAATGGACGTCCGTTAGAAATTAGGGACGAAAAGAGTAATTAGTTTCAAAAAGTGGACGATTTATACAACGTTTTAAACTTAGGGACGAAATCCGTAATTTTAAATAAACCTTAAGGACGATTTATGTAATTAACTCTTAATTTGATTTTGAACTTTAGTCAAAATTCTAGATGATACTACTATCATGATTTGAACATGAACGATATGTGACATGTATTTTAGTTGAATTGTAACTTGTGTATGAACTCTACTAAATTGTAACAAGTTTTAATCGTGTGCATCTTGTTTAATAGCGACATTATAACATCTTACACCTAATACATTCTCATATACTTATATTTAACCAATTTTATAAACATAGTATGTTGAAAGAACTCAAGAATAAACTATCGAAATGGTCATATGGGTGTATCAACCGAAAATCTCTAACGATATAAGTATAAAAGCTTTGGTAAGCCAATGCAAGTGATTTCAACTTTACCTAGGACAAAGTTTTTGTTTTTAGGGGTTATAAGAAAAGTTTACGTATAAATCACCCTTATTGCCCGTATATAAATTCATAGTCAGATTTTCATCACATAGGGCTCAATAAACTAAACAAACAAATAAAAAGTTTGTTTAACGATTGGTATTCGTGTTTTGTATTATTGCTCGATCATAAACAATATATAGTCTACAGAATCCCTAAGCCGTAAGGCTTGATAGCTCAATGGGCTTGAGAAAATGTAAAAACAAATACTCTAAACGAAGTAAGATAAAAAGGCACATTTGTTAATAACAAGCTCTATTCGAGATTTTTTCTAAGTTATAATCATTTTATTTAACTTATAGTTTTAAAAAACAAAGTGGTTGGTAGCATGTGAGAATTTTGAACACTAAAGTGTTTGAAAATTAAACTAGTTAATTAGGTAAATAGTGTGAACAAAAGAATGACAATTGTAACATCACACCAACCATACCACATTGTTCATGCTCCTCAACATTGTCATCAAAAAGTTGGTAATCACACACACACACACACACACATATATATATATATATATATATATATATATATATTTGTTTTATTTATTTATTATTATTATTTTTATTTTTTATTTTTTTTGAACTAGTTTATTATTTTTGAGTTAATACTTGATATATAAATAAATATCTTCTTTACCTACTTTTAAAGCCAGTGGCACACCAAGTTGGTGTGTTTTCTTGGTATACTTCAAACCACAAGTTCAAAAAGTGACTACTAACTTTTTGAACCCTTTTAATAAAATTACCAACTGGATATATAATATTTACTTTCTTTAAGCAGAAATTATATATTTTGACAATGTTTGAAGCAAAAAATATGAGTGATTTTAGTCACCTAATCAAAGATAGGCAAATATTACCACATGAGGATGGTATATGATTAAATGTAGCCTAAAGTAGTTAAGCTTTTTCTTTTTATATATTTGGTTAATTTTTATTTTTTGTGTTACGATATTAAATCAAGTAATTACGTTTTTATTATACGTATTTGTTAATTTTGGATTTTTTAGCTTATTGGGTTACTTTATTATTATTTTATTAACTTTTTGGACTTATAAATAAAGTAGTTATGTATTGATTTCGATTAATTGTTGATTTTTTGTTTTATATTTTTCTTGTGTTAACGTTTTTAAACTTTTCTTAATTTTAGGTTGTTTATTTTGTTTTTAGGGCTATTGATTCAAATGTAAATTTTTAAACTCCTACAATGTGCGTGCATAAAAACTCGTTTAAAATAAAACGATGTTAATATATGAAATAAGTTAGCCCATTGGACTCAAATACATAAAAAAGGATAGCCCAATCAAATAATTTAGCCTATTGTTATAAAGCCCAATCAGATTTCTTTAAATTTAACCCATTGGACTCCAATAAAACAAAAGTAAATAATTTGTCCAGAAAGAGAGCAGTTTAACACTTTAACCAAGCTTCATATTTCATATATTAGTTTTTCTTTTTAATGAGATTAACCATATTATGATCCATTTCTCATTATATGGCAAACTGAATTATTCATCTAAATCTACAATCTTTAGCTTTATACTATTTAAAAGTTAAATGTAAACGTACTCAATCTCTTTAACTTTATTAAGTTTGTACTTACCGATCGTTGATACAATTGTCATGTTAATCACCGTGAAACGACAAAAAATAAAATAAAAATTAATTACTTGAGCTCGAAGTTTGAGCTGCTTTTTTGTACAGAGTTGTAACTCAAAATCTATAAAGTTCTAATATTAACGAAATTATTTTTTTGCTTGTACGCCGTATTTCTTTGATAAATCAATAATATACTTCAGAATTGTCGATTTTGAAAGAGTACACAGAATTGTCGTTAAACAACATACACAAAAATCATATTATAAATCTTACAAGCCTGTATCACCTATGCAAGCTTTATGAAGAAAAATGGACTTGTGTAAGCTTTTATGATATGTATACAAGTTTTAAACTTTAAAGGTCACCTTTTAGTGTTTTAAATACTTGTTTTTAACTTAGACTTAGCTATAATGCCCAACACGTTTTCGTTTTTTAGACTTGAACGTTATACTTGTAACGTTTTAGTTTATGAACAATTAATAATTGTACCGTTTTAGTTAGGTCAAATGTTTTGTTAGTATATTGTTACGTTATTATTACATCTTATATTCCTTCTATCTCAAAAAATTTTTTGATGAAAACAAAAAGCGGTCGAAATAAGATAGATGCAGTTAATAAAGTGATTTTTCATTAAATTATCTATTTTGTCTCTGCAATAAAGATATCGGTTCCTTTTTTAGTTTAAAAAGTTAAAAAAAATTTCAATGACAAAATAGGAAGTTAATATATTTTAGTTATCCATATTTAAAAATATTACAATATTTTTGAAAGAAACATAAATAAAAAATTTGACAGTTTTTTTAAACAAAAGAAGTAGTAGTTTTATTAAGTTGATTTGAGTTTTTTATATTTCCCAAGGGACAGTCATAACTCAAAGGACCACAAGTTTTATAAAAGAATATATTCTTTCACTCTTTATTCATAAAATAACACATAAAAACAAATCACGACTCCATATGAAATCGGTACAAATAACTATGACATTTTAGTACAACCCCATCAACCAACCATGACAAAAAATAAGTCAAATATATATTAGATCTAGAAAATGAAACCCATGTCTTAACCATTTTTATAAAAAACAAAAACGGAGTTAGAAAATCTATAAAATCACAATATCGACAATCAATGAATTGTTACATAGTACAATCCGCACCATATGGATATGGCCCTAAGGTTCATAAACAAACAATGATAAGCCTTTCAAAGAGTTACATAAGTCATGTCGTGACTCGTGACTAGTTTTGAGTCTCTTAGTGGTCAAGAAAGGTTCTCGAGGATTTGAAACGAACATATGTAGATTCGGTAATAGAACCCTCGCTAAAGATTCTACAGACTTCGGAATAAAAGACCCATATTTAAACTCGTAATACATATCCGGTAATTCACTAAACATGTAATTATTGGAAGAAAAAGTCTTTTGATATTTTATTATCATAAGAAACAACCAACATATTAAACAAGATTTGATTCCTCCAACATGGGGTTGATAGATTGATATAGCTAGACATAAAGTGAAACATATCTTTATTAAATATTCATGATGCTCCATAAACTATTCCATCCTCTTTCGATACTTTACTAGATGCGTGTCAGTTTATCAAACTGTATATCTATTATGCAATCACCAAAGTGGGAAACTTTAATCAAGACCCTTTATAACATGCACAACATTATCATATATACACAATCTTTCCTTCTTTATAATGAGTAGAAAAAAAATAATGGTATACACAACAACTGGATCGACCGGTCTTACAGTCAACTTGAGGGAGGTGAACGTTTCGTCTAAAATTAATTTAACCTAATGATCATCCCAGTGACATCCATCTATTATTGCTTGATAATGTTTCATTTCTTATGTTATGATTGGCGTCACGTGCTATTAGATAGATTTTTATGTTAACGTGTGAGCGTTTTTGGTTTACAAAAATGTTATTTCTAACATTCAACATGTAGTTTTTTGCAATCGTTTAATTAATTGTCAATATGATTAAGTTAATAACTAATAAAATTCAAGAATTCCATAACCTAAGATTTGTTAGTATTAAAAGAATGTAATTGTTTATATTAAGTTAGTGGTGGAAGTATAAAAATTGAAATGGTGATTGGGAACACGTATATCCGCGTTAATTGCACTAAGATACGATTTGGCAGATTATTAAGCACTATTAGTATATGTTTATTACAGCATGCGTATGCTTTTGCATACCACTAGCACTCTTATCTAAAGCTAACCCTTAAAAAATGAATGATCATTGTACATAACATAAACTGATTCGTGTATCAAGTATGTCACATACATTGTTTCGTTTATTTTACAATAATATGTTGACCTTATAGTTTGTGATTTATATAGTAAGAGAATGATTGATAGACGTAATTTGCTAGTTTAAGCTTTTAATTCGGTGTCTGGAAGAAAAAAAAATGGTTGCGGAAATGAAATTGGGGCTAGCCTTTTAATGCCACGGAACTACAATTCAAAGATATATTCTCTCAATGTGTATAACGATTTAGTTAATTAAATCTAAAATATCTATATGCTTGGCTTAACTCCCTTAATATCAGACAGACACACACTATCAAGTTTTGGACGACGGGTAACCACTCTATCAGGTTCATTCTTTGTAATTTCGAATAATCTTTAAATAATGTTACAAATGTTCTTATCAAAGCAAGTTTTGTATGGTATATTAGAAAGAAGCTGGGTTTAAGTGGAGTATGCACCAAAATTTGGTTGCTTACATCTGGGATCCAATTAGCAGAGTGGAACCTATAAACATATATATATATATATATATCAGGCTTAAAGGTGCACATGTAAATACAAGTTTTTTCTTTAAACATTTATATTCACATGTTGTATTACATCTAACTGATAGAATGGCTATCTATTTATGTGCATTTTTTTAACTAACCTTATTGTAAGGCAGTCCTCTAAATTTTGGGCCACATACAAAGTTGTAACGTAAACTTTTTAAATAAATGTATAATCAGAAAAATGCTTAGAAATTATGTTATTCTAAGATTTGAACACAAAACTCTATCTAAAAACTAGGAATTCTATGGTTCAAGCTACAAACTCAACTATTCAAATTTCTGCTTCAGTTCTACAAATAGAATTTTATTTTTAAGAAGTTTTGTTCACTAAAGGATTACTAAGAAAAAAACAAGGTTTTTTAACGGTAATACATAATATTTAATATAGAGCTAACAAGAAGCTAGAATAAAACAAACATAAAATATCAATAAAGAACACTACCGAAAATAATCTATAAGAGCAGTCACACAATAGGTATATATACAATTTTAATAAATACAATAGAGGTTTCAAAAAATAAATACATAGAAAAGATTCTCATTTAAAGTTTAATATATTTTAAAACACTTAACCTTCAAAAATTAAATTAAAAAACATCTAAACAGAGAACTAAGAAGTCATGACTCTATAAAACAATTTACAACACTAGACGGCAAAATATTTTAAGTGTTTTAGATGAACTTAGTTTCAAAGAAATCATTTTTAGTTCGTTAAGTGAACTTTTCAATTTATTGTAGTTATTTATCTGGACAAGCATAAAGAAAAAAAAAAGGTCTTCTATCCTAACCAACTTTCCTTCTAAATATAAGTTAACCCAAAATATACTTTCTTTTTGTGTGTTGTCGATGACTCATTTTAAATCTAAGTAAATATTTTTGGGATATATAGTATTGGTGAAAATTAAAATTTAATTTATATATTTTTTGTAAGAGTTAATTCATTTTAATTAAATTGTCACCTAGCACACTCTCATAGACAAGATAAAAAAAATAAACCATATAGAATACAAAACATTGGAACTATTATTTTGTTTTTGAATGAAGTGGAGTAAAGTATTAGAAAGTGATAAATAAGGGTAAAAAAAGAAAAGGTGTAAGATGGGTAACAGTAGGGTGAAGTACGTGGAAAAGGTTGACTTTTGTTAATGGTGTCAGCCACTATCACACACTGATTCTTGTAAGATTTGGACTTATTTTGGACCACTATACCACCCTTTGACAATGACAAAACATCTCAATGCTGGTCTCTCATGCCATCACGATCATTCATCATCATCATCAACATGATCATACCTCCTTATAAATCGGAACTATTTAGGATGTATTTGTTTCGGCTTATATAATGGATTTATGAGCTTACGTAAATTTTGATAAGTTTATAAGTCCATTTTTTCCGGCTTATAAGCTTATCAACTCGAGTTTATGACTTATTTAACTTCACAAGCTCAAGTTGATAAACTCATAACCCAGAAAAATAATGCTTATGAGCTTATCAAAATTTACATAACCTCATAAATCTATTACATAACCCGAAACAAATAGCCCTTAGTTTTGTACAATAGTTCATTAGATACCTTAATTCAACATCCTACACATAAATCTAATAATCTGATGTTGATTCACAAATTTTTATACCTATTTTCTTAGGTTTCTATATCATTACTTTTTACGATTACATACCATTAAAACTAATATGTCTTATCATCATGTCTCTTATTGTTCATAAGTTATTATGTTTAGTGAGGTAAGATTTCACCTCATATTAACTTAACAACCAAACAACTTTTTTAATTGATTAAATTGATGTGACATGCGCACCTATATGAATAACATGACATATAATCGACAAAATATAGCTGGCAAGAATATAATCTATCAAGGAAAGATAAGTTAAATTCTAAAGTTAGTACCCACTAATGTACTATCATTATAATAACATTTAGAATTTGAAATTGTTCCAAACTAAATGTTACTCTTTCTATAGTAGCATCAAATTAGATAGTATTATATATCTAAATATAAGTTTACTCTTTTTCATAGTAGCATAATATATTATTTTTTATATATATTTACACTATCAAAGTGACATAATACTAAAGTGTCCTGTATCTTAAAAAAGTAAGTAACATTCCGACCATATACATTTAAGTCAAAAGACTCGACTTGCCCGCTACAATAATGAATTTATTTTTATCCATTTACACGTTTATAAATAAACATGTTGTTGTAGGCCATTAAGTCCATATGAGTCAACATATCGGTGCGTTGTCATTTGCAAGTATTTAAGCTTACCCCAACTCCCAACAACATATATTATACATCACACACTTTCTCTCTCTCATAAACACAAACGAAAGGTGAGACAATGAAGCACAGCTTCCGTTATGGTGTTTCTTTCATCCTCTTTCTCTCCATTATTATTATCTCACATACATCTGCTCGTTTCTTGCACACCAAACAAGGTAAATCATATCCTCTAATCTCCCCTTTTCCTATACATAAATTTCTAAAAATCTAAGTTTTTTCGATGTTTTTCGGCATGAATTTTCAGGTGAAAAGATAGTGGAGCTTGATGAATCTATCAACACAAGTCTTATTGACTTAGAAACCATCAACTCATTCAATGTAACTTTACTATCTCAAGCTTCTTTCATTGTTTAACTTTCACCAACACCTTCTCACCAGTTTGATTGGGATTCGAACCTCGTTGTAGACATAGTTTATCAGTTTATGCCAGCTTTATTGTAAGGTGTCTCTTAGCCATGGTATATATTTGTATATCCACCAATCTCATCATACAAGAGACATATATTCACCCTTTCATATAGACAGCATGTTATGGCCACTTGGTCATTTACATGTTTCAGAAAAAGATGTTAATTATTATTTGTTAAATGACAAATATCAAATATACACTAGTTCATGTTACTACTTGAACCAAGTGGGCACATTTGATATAGGCCAAAAGTATGTTGGAACTAATTTGTCTTTAACTTCTTAGTTATTTTAAGTTTGTTTCATACTACTAGACTAAAAGTATTTTTGTAATTAATTTGTTTTTTCTTAAAGACGAATACTCACACACAGCAACACGTCTTCTATGTCTGATTTTAACTCACAACCTCTTGATTAATGAAAGTTGTTTGATACTATTAGACCAAAAGTATATATGTTTATAACTAATTTGTGATGTTATTAATGATAAGTTTATAAACTTAATTCTTTTATAGGAAGTTATGGGAATGGAGGATTGTGGAAATGAAGATGAAGAATGTTTGAAGAGAAGAGTTCTTGCAGAAGCTCACTTGGACTATATTTACACTCAACACCATAAACCTTGAAACAAGTCATATTTCACCCTACTAAATTTATAGTTTTTTCTTCTATATCATTGTAATATATATGTCGTAAAGGGTGTAATATTATATTACTACCATACGATTTGGGTGTACTTCTAACAATATAAATAGTAATATGTAATATTAGTAACTCTTGAACAATACTTTAAGCTGTGTTTGTCTTGCAAAATATATATATATATATATATATATATATATATATATATATATATATATATATATATATATATGTAGGGAGAGGTTCTTATAAACCAAAAATTAAAGTAAAATAAGTAAAATAATATGAAAAAATAATTTATTATATGTGTAATTTTGTATTATGTTTATTTATTCAATTATAACAAACTTTAAAAAAACAAGTTTTGATATGCATCAAAATATATGTCGTTTAGGGACTGTGCATCAAATTCTTTGTTTTTGTGCAGTAAATATTCAAATTTGATGCACAACGGTAAAACTACCCATTTTATGATGTTCAACAAAACTTCTTTTTTTAAAGTTTGAGATATGGTTAAAATGAACGATAATCCAAAATATCTAACGTTATAAATTATTTTTAATTTTTTTTTTACTTATTTTACCTTAAGGTTTGTTTTACAAGAACCAACCTCTAATATATATATATATATATATATATATATATATATATATATATATATATATATATATATGTTATGATTTTGTTCATTATTTATGAGCATCTTTAAAGATATATATTTCTCATTTCTTTGTGGGTACGACTACAACTAGACTGATATAACCTAAAGTTTAAATGCATTCAGACACTAATTGTTAGACAGTTGGGAAGTTGTAATTCTCGGCGAGGTTGACCAAATTTGGACATTAATTGTTGTCATGCTCACAAATTTTAAAGATTGTAGTTACCATCAATTTCTCAACAACATACCACATCACAAGAACAAAACTATAAAAACAAAAAGCAGCACTAGAGTAAAGCACTCAAGGAGCTCAACTCTAATACCCTCGTGCACCATTAGTCCATACCCGTCTTACTATTCGGACTAAGGTCGATACTGATGGGAACTGAACGAGCTTAACTCGAGTTCAAGTTCGAAGAACTTATAAAAAGGTTTGACTTGTTTAAAGCCTTAATTTTATTGGAACCTGTGTTAGGACCTCTATTTGAATCCTATAACCTATAAGTGGCGAAATCACAAATAACTTGAGTACTCGAGTTCTTATTTTAATCTAAGCATAGGTTTAAAGCTAGTTTATGTACTCGAGTATTAATAGCCCATGCTCAAATAACTTTATAAATAATGCTCGCCTTGTGGACCTCTCTAAGTCTAGAAAGTATCTGCTAAGATGTTATTATTGTAGCATCATACAGAACAGCTAGTGTGAGTGAAAGTAACATTGTAATAACTAATTCCCTTCTTTCTCTTGCTATATATATTTATCAACTCTAAGTTTAATAAATGGCTTCATATATTTATTTGATCCAAGTCCTAGTGCATGTGCCTAAACTTAATCAGTAGTTAATAACCGAAAGGTGGCTTGGCCACATGGTAAGATACCCACCTTAATAATGGTTTTAATGGCTGAGTTAAAATCCAAGTTGGATATGAAATCATGTTTAGGGGTCTTCATTTCATAATGAAAAAATGAAACATTAGTTATCATAAATAAAGTGAAAGCAATCAATGCATCAACTGACGTTGTAAAGATGATCTGAAGTTGTCTTAGTGACAATTTAAAATTAAGTAAAACTCTCGCCAAAGACGAAAATTATCAAATTTGAATCTTGTTGTGGACATTTACCGTTCAAAAAGTCATTATCCCTAACAAAAATCATCTCAATCTTCAACTATAAAAAATGAAAATTTACATAAACTCAAACCCAAATAATATGCGAAACAAAACCCCCTTCATCTCGATATTATGGTTGTTGAAACATTCTTAGAGACCGTATAAGGTCTTGTTTTGATATTTATATAAAGAAAATCAAATTGATATCATAAAATTGGAATGATATAATAAGGGTTGTTGTAACTTTCATATAAAATTATAAGGTTTTGATACATAATTTGAAAAAAAAACAATAGTCAACCCTAACCCATTAGTACTGTTTCCCTGATTAAGAATATTTTCTACATAAATGGGCTATCAATTTTGGGCCAAATTTAGCCCAATATATGGGCCTGTAAGGTATACAAACCCTTTTCTTTTATGTATCATCTCTCTCACATTTAACTTGTTTTATTGTTAGAGGGTAACATTAGTTGACATGAAACCCGACGTATAAGTTTTGACCCAGATATCATACAATGAAAGTGACACGGACCTGTTGATGATAAAAATCTGTCCACTAAAGCGAAAAATGACGAGGAGGATATGCTTAGCATTGATGTTAGTTCCACGAGTGCATACGTTATCTAAGATCCTCAAACCTTCTATGTATAAGAAACTATGTAACGTAATCAAATTTTTATAACTATGTTATGTAATATTTTTTGCAAACAATATATCGTTTTTAGGAAAACGTAGAAAAAAGAATCACTCTTTATCCTTTTAGAAACTAATTAACGAAAAGTTAGTTTTACATGTTAAATCAAATATCCTTTTACTAAAATTTTGTTAATCATGGTATGAACAATTACTAATCACATTTAAAGAGGAGACAAGATACTTAATTTCAATAATCCAACACATGTTCATGTCGTAAATCAAACATGACAAGGAAATTGACCCATTGTATGAATATGTTTGTTACACTGCCATATAAGCTTGCCTAATTGACATTTGATGATATCCGACAAACATATCTCATATTAGTTATAGTTCCACATAACGAACACAATAATCGCAATTCACTGTTTAACACATGGTTAACAAGTCGAACAATGTTGGTTTCAAATTATCATTGAATTCGTAAAAGACCAAATATGGTTGGCTTTATGACCGGTTTAGTCCCCATAATGTTTGGCCGATTTACAGATTATCATTGAGTTCGTGAAAGGCTAAAACCCAATATAAAACATGCTATAAACATGCAGATAACTGTGTCGTTAGGATTTCGTTGTTCACTCAATTTTAGTCATTATAATTCTCGAAATACATACAAGTAGAAAATTAACAAGCTACACTTATTTTAGTCCATTAATATAAGAAGTTCATACTATAACAAATCATTGTCGTCGTGGAGCATTGGCTGACTAGATTTGCATAAGAAACAACGTTATCACGAACAAACTATTTAGTTATTATATTACTAAAGAAGAAATCAACCACGGGATCATGACCGGTACAAAACATGTATAAGGTATGCGACAATACATAATCCAGAGTCCAGAAGGATCCCACCTTTCTCCTATACAAATATATATGCGCCTACCAACATAAAAAAGAGAAGAAAAAAATACCACTTCTACGGCGCAAGTGGCCTTCTCGACTAGGGGGAGAAGAGTTGAGAACAAAGTGTCGAACCGGTGCGTAACGCGTGGGAATCTGTTTCGAATTGAGTGCTTCCTCGAAATAGAGCGCAATTGTTGGTCGCAATCTTTTTTCATAGAAAGAGTTTTGAGGGCGATTTATAGAAAAAGATGTTTCATATGTAATAATGTTTGTACATGAGAAGCCCATATAAATTTCGTAGGAACTTTGTATTTTCAAGATTATGGATTTAAGTTTATAAGCGATAAAAGTATAACTTATTTATTTGTTATGTTGTAAAATTTGTATTTTTCTTTTAAATAAAAACAAAATAACAAAATTCAGAGAATTATTTATGTATTCTAGTACATATTAATTTTAAAATCTTTATAACATAATTAATTTGATATTTTATTCATTATGTTTGAATTATTGGTCATGGTTCATTTTTGACTTTCTTTATTGTATAATTGAAAAAACCACTCACTAGAATATTCATGTATGAGCTGGCTTTTTAATAAAATTGGGCCAATCTTTAAGACTCCAACAATTGGCGTAATAGTGATGCCTTTCGTGTACGACACTTGACAACATATAACCTTTCGATCAAACAAAAAAACAATATCATATGACCCTTCGTATCTTCCTATTTTGTGATTGATCAATCGATATCTTGGTACACGACCTATCCTTTGTCCATTCTCGAGTTTCCAAAGATATCGTTTTTCCATTTTGATTGAGAGTGAGAACTCATCAAACGACATAGACAACTTTAGAAAGTTGTTATGTATTGAGATACTATTATTATTTGTTAAAAGATGCATATTTAAGATTCGAATTCATAGTTTTCGAGCTATTATTTTGAATAAAAAGACGTGTGAATTAAAATTAATTAACGACATAACGTGTAGTGTTTCAACTTAAACTATGTAACTATCGATTTATATGAACAAAATGTCCATGGCCACTTGAATAGCTAAATAATATGTAAAAGGCACCATGTTGGGCGATTTATTCATAACCACAAAAAATAAAAAATAAAAAAAATCGGATAGCTTGGTCAAGTATACTAGAATCACATAATATAGGGGGTGTTTGTGTAAGCTTATTTTTTAGGCTTAGGCTTATGTTTTATAAGTAGCTTATGGCTTATGAAATATAAGCTTTTAAATTTTTATGAAGTGTTTGGAGTAGCTTATGAGCTTATTAGCTTATGACAAGGTAAAAATGTTTGATAAGCCCATAAGCCACACAAAAGGAGCTTATGAAAACTCCCTTACATAAGCTCATAAGCCTAAGCTAATAAGTTTAAACAAACACTTAAAATGGGCTTATCTATCTTACATAAGCTAATAAGCTAATAAGCCCCTTCTATAAGCTATAACAAACACCCCCCATATAGTACTACTTAACATATGTCGTTTTCAGAATTTAAAATATAAAATCATTGTTGCGCCTAAAATCCTAAATATTTGACATTCGTTTTATATGTATGTCCCAGATTGCTAATTTAAGGTTTGTTAACCTTACTTTATAATAAAGCAAATCGTTTATATTTGTTAGATTAAGAGTAGACCGCGTGTGATTAATTTGATTCTTGAAATAAGGAACCAAGTGCGATTTTCACTGATTTCAACTCTTTTGATCTTGTCTTTGAAAATAATTGTGCGAATAACCGATTAAGTTTTTTTTTTTTTTTTTTTAATCTAAATTGATGGATGTGTGGAATCAATCAGTAACGGTATGGGATCCCCAACTCTGCCAAACACGAATAATTCCTTCACATTGTAACCTTCACCACATCCAAACATCCAATTTGTTGCTTCAAACTTCAACCAATAACCCTAAACTTTAAGATATTGACAAACTAAGTCCCTATCGTTTTGTCCATTCATTATATGGTAGAAAACGTTCCACCATGTTACAAAATTACTCAATAAGGATTCATATTTAATGGTACCTTATGCATGTGACCAACTTCATAGCTTTTTGTCCATCTTTAGTAATCTGATTTAGATATCATAAACGTGTTTTTAATCAACGCCTCAACGGGGTTTATGTAAAGCGTTTACTTTAAATGAATCGGACAACAAATGTTACGGTGATGTAAAACGTTTACTCCTAATGAATGAGATGAGATATTTTCCCACCAAAAGAGACGGAACCAAGCAAGGACCGTGTACATCCACTTTGCAATTACGACATCCCGTAAGTGTTTAAGTTTATTCAAATGATCACAAAGATTATGTTACTGTACATGAAAATAAATTCAATGTACATATTTTATATTTTGAGAAATATAAATTAGCTATTTTGGTGTTACCTATATAAATTTGTCTATTGTAATTAATGCTTCTTTGTCATTTTTCACCTAACAATTTCATATTTTGGTCCAAACACATTTAACGACACGTTTCTGTTGACTTACGTAGTACCATCTATAGTTTTGTTTTTCAATTGAAATATGGAAATTTTGCTTTATTGTTTATACTGTAACAATTTATAAGAGATTGAGATACAACCAAATAACGTACAAATATATTAGTTATGTTTAGGATGCATTACATGGTCTTATAGGGATTTGGAACCAGTAATACAAGATCGTGTTCCATAACTATCAACTCGTTTGGGTCGTGGGTCGTGATCATCAAAGATTTTATTAATCTCAATATATAGTTATATAATCTCGTTGTTTTAGAATGATTCTAGGGTTAAAATTTGAGTGGTAGGCCTTATGAAGTTATTAATTATCAATTACTAGTATAGTACCCGCACGGTGCAGCGGGGATAATAAACTATATTTGATATAATTATATTACGAATATTTAACTACGGAAATTAAATACGCAAAACGATAAAAACATAATATGTATTTAAACTCCAATCATAATGTAAAACGTGAAGATACGTATAGTTACGAACTTTTAAAAGATAGAATATATAGTTTGTTGCAATTCTTGTTGTCCTTGTACTTGTTAAAACATTTGCCCATCAATAGTCGTTTTTTCTATTTCTTGATTGGTTCAAACTTACTTTACACTTTTTTTTTTCTTTAATTGAGTTCTTTAATAGTTATATATCTCGTTATCGGTTCTTCTTGGTAAACTTCTTGCAATTGTTGACCATCTAAAACATAACATTGTAATGACAAATAAATCTACCTATAAGTAAGAGCTTTTAAAAGATAAAGATAGTATAAAATGGTCTCATATTTTTTTAAAGAAAATGAGTAAATACATATTTGAGCATGTATATCCATAATGATGGTTTCTTCTTGAGAGGATACCCAACATTTCTTAAGGTCTCATCTCATATAGTTCAGTTATTCTTTTCAGCCCTACACTTAAACATAAACAAATAAACATTTTTAGCATATGAAACCTCATCAAGTACAATTAGGACCAACATGTGTGACATAAGTGTGTATGTGTTGACCAGACTTCTCATTCTCCATCAAACAAATTACAAAACAAACTTAGGGATCATTTTTAAGATGGACCTCTTTCGACTTCCTATTCTACATCAATTTTTGCATGGTTTGTAATCGAACTTTTTTATTAATTTGACCCATTTGTTAACAAATATAGTTTTGGTTTCCAATCATAAATTCTTTAATCAATATAAACAAAATTGGCTATTGTTATTATGGTAAATAAACACTTCTAAGTCTACATGTTTAAAGTATATTTCCATTCATTTACTCTACAAGGCTAAAACTTTATTAACCAACATTATTTAATTATAAGTTATTTTGAATAATGATATGTGGTGAGAGATATAAAAACGGTAGTTAAGTAATTTCAGTTACTAAGGTTTTAGAGAATTAAAACTATGTGGGAAATGTTTTATAATATAGTAGAAATAGATTATATTATAGTGTAGATTTAGTATACGTATTTTAGTAGAAAAAAATATATAATATTTTGATTATTTTAAGTTTATGGGGTTATAAAATAAATTTATAATTTTGAAAGTTTTTAAATTAAATAGAAAGTATTTTTTTTTTTTTTAATTACATAAGAATTATAAGTTACTTTGTTAAATGTTAAATTTTTTAAAATTAATTAGGAAAGAGAGTGTTGTTTGACTTAAATAATAATAAATATAGATTAAGGGTATAAGGGTAATTTTAATTACTTAAAATTAAGACATTAAGATGGTGGAGGAAACTCTTTATAATGTAGTAAAGATGTATAAAAACTGAAAATAAAGAAGAATCAAATTTGATGATGATGAAAACACAAAGAATAGGACAATGAAGATTATGATCAATGTGAACTTTGTGCCTACTAGACTACTAGATTACAACAATCATGTGAATGACACATGAGATTTCCAATAAGGGTCGACTAGAGAAGGTAAAAAATGTAACTATTTTGTCCAACACTTTTACTTTTTACACTACTATAGGACGTCAGGTAGACAACATTTTAGGGTGCGTTTAGTATGTAAAAGGATTCGGTTTTGCTTTGATTATAGGTATAAGTTTGAAAGTAATATGAAAAAATAAAAAATATATAAAAGAAATAAAAAAATTAAAATTTATAAAAGAGAGACCAAAATAAGAAATGAAATAAGTGAACCTATATGATACCTAAAACTTTTTAATCAGTTATTATACATGTGTACAAACAATTAAACATGATTGCAATAACAATGTTTTTTTTTTTTTTTAACGACAATTTTAGTGATTCGGGAAAAGACAATGTTTTATGAATGGGACAAATCCTCATTGGCACAATAACAATGTTTTAGGAGTGATAAAATCCAATTAGATTTAGGAGTCCTAGTGCACATCATCTAGTGAAGGCGTTATCTACCTTGAATAAACACAATTCAAATTGGTCCTATATTGATAGCTTAATGACAATGACCGATTAATTACTCATACACCACTAGACGCACAAAATTTATTTGGTCCTTGCTTACGTGTCTATAAGGACATGAACATGTGGATTGATATGTGTGCGAATTTCTAAGTGTTCGAATCAATTAAAGATTTTTCGTATTTATATATGTATACTCATAGAGTCGTAGTTCGCATAAGTAACCAATGTTACAAACAAAATTAGTTTTATGGTTGGCGTTTAAATAGACATGGTTTATCTTTTTTGAAAACTAAGCATTACAAACTTATTTATTTATATTTTTGTCTCTTATATGATTTAAACTAATGAATTTTTGGTCATTCATATACCGCTAAGCTACAAGTCCTTTCATAATTATATATTTGGTTCGCAATATTTAGGGTTTGTAATTTCAGTTTGAACCATTTCGATTTATGTTTTTTAGTCTACAAACCCATGATCAATGGTGTTGGTATGATGGTTCTGATTCTGGTTCGTAACTATTGGCGGTGACATTTTCTGTCTTTTTTTATGTGAGTATGGGTTTGTGTGGTGCATAATGTGGATATATGGTTTTAATTGTGATAACCAGGGTATCTTTACCTTAATATATAAAGGATTTCGCTACAACATGTTTAGTGAACATATGTTAGAAGTAATAAAAATATTTAAAATTTTCTTATATATCGATAAAACATATTTAATACACATTAATTGAATGCGTTATCTACTTTTAGTTTAATGTTTTTTCAGTATAAATTTTTAAATTTATTTAATGTTTCAAATCATATGCTGGATCCATTGTAGCAAAATCTATAAAAAGAGGTAGGAAAAAAAAGTGTTAACAAAAACGGTCATTGCATTGACTAGGATACAAAGACTATTCTTAAAATCTTGTAGCCCGTAAAAGTAAGAAACCGACACAGGTGACGATTTTTGATCATAATAAAATGAAATAATACGTGTCCTTTGATTTGTTGTTATCAAAATTTAAAAAAAGAAAAAACTAATCAAATAGATTTATTTTTATTTTCTTTTTTAATTACCAATATGCATGTTTATACCTACCAACTGGGTTTGCTTGACACTTGTCAGACCTATCCACAACCGTTTTAACCGCCGTTAGACTGTGGGGTGTGGGGCGGTAACAAAGCAACAACGCCCGCCACGTAGGAAGGACAACGCCCCTCAACGCCTTGGGCCACACCGCCTTGGGCGTTGTCATCGAATTTTCGTTGCTGGCTTTGTCTGCACAACGCCTGGTAAGGGAGAATCAAACTTCAAACGGTCGAATTCAAAAATCAAGCAACGGCCAAAATTACAAAATCCCAAACATTTTCTATAAATACCAACACAATTTTATAACAAAAACCACACAAACTCTCTCTTTCTCTCTCAATTTTTATAAAACAATCTCTATATTTTTATACATTCTTTCAATAATCTCAAATGGATCCCAACAACAACAACAATCAAAACAACCCCAACCCCAACCAATGGAACCAATGGTTCAACCCAAACCAATATCAAAACCCAAACCAATACCAAAACCTAAACCAATTTCCACAATTTCCAAACCCTAACCAATACCAACACCCAAACCAATTTCAAAACTATACCCAACTTCCAAACCCTAACCAATTTCCCCAATTTTACCAACAATCTCCACCACCACAACGACCATCCCAAGACCCGCTATACCAAGGCGGGTCGTTCTCGCAATTGCTTAACCAAGACCATTTATCCAACTTTCCGCAAGTGCCTCCATTTGACGTTGACGATTCTGAAGACGATGAGGTGGTTCCGGAAACTCAAGCTCAAAAAATGGCGGCCCGTGGGAAGAGGAAACACAAGAAGAAAGAAACCGAATCCCTAAGAGGCAAAACCGAAAGGAAGAAGTGGACCGAAGCGGAGGAGATCGCACTTGCTTCAGCGTGGTCGTCGACATCCGAGGACCCCAAGTTGGGAAATGATCAACATGGTGCACTTTACTGGGAAAGTGTTCGTGCAAAATTTTTCGCCAAGATGCTTAAAGATGATCCATCTTACTTTCGTACCGAAGACTCTCTTTCGAGCAAGTGGAGAGACTTACGAAGAAAGGTCAAAAAATTCAACGGGATTTTTCGACAAGCCCAACAAAGTAGACCAAGCGGTCATAGTGATGAACAATTGCTCAACCATGCTCTGCAAACTTACCGCACCATGATGCAAGGGGGTTTCCTACATTTAGCGGCTTGGCAAATATTGAGAAATAGCCCGATTTGTCAACATGTCCCAACATCTGGAGGGTCCCGAAAAGCGCGTAGAACATCGGAGTCTAGTAACCCCTCCACTCCCGCCACTCCGGTATCGCCTTTTGCTGGAATCGATCTCAACGATGATGATGATGATCTCAACGATGAGGAAGACCTTCCAAGACCGATTGGTAGAGATCAAGCAAAGGCAAAAGCGCGCAAAGGAAAGGGCAAAGCCGCTGCTTCTTCTTCGGGGGCCGAAGATTCACTCAAGTATATTGGGGAAAAGTTCGGGAAATTTGCTGATACTGAGGAAGAAAAAATGCGACAAAAAGCGTTAAAGGTGATCATGAAGGACACCGATCATCTCCGGGAGCCTGCCAAATCAATAGCGGAACATGAAAAGAAAAGGCTTATCGCGAAATTTTATCCTGAATTTTTGTAGTATGTTTTTTATTGTAGTATGTTTTTTTTCTTTAATAAATTGTAGTATTTTTTTTTTAAATAATTTGTAGTGTGTTTTTTTTTTTTAATAAATTGTAGTATTTTTTTTTAAATAAATTGTAGTGTTTGTTTTTTTTAATAAAAATACTAGTTTTTAAATTTCATTTATATAAAAAAAATTATAAATATACAACTTTTTAAAATTACACTCTCTTTCCTCTATCACTCCACATCATCACACAACCACACCACCCATTTTCATCACTCCACATCATCACACTCTCTTTCCTACAAATCACACTCTCTTTCCTACATATCACCTCTATCACTCCACATCATCACTTTATAAAGCTCACCACACCCCATAGTCTTAGTCACTCCATGTTCAATGACTAACTTAAATTCTGCCACGTGTATCAATTTACGTCATGTATCTCGCCGTTTTTTAATTCTGACATTTTTTCTTTTAATTACTCGAATAAAAATACTTTAAGAAGAAAAAAAAATGCCACATGTAATTTATTTAACATATTTTTTTAATAGAAACTACAAATATAAAAAGTTTATAAAAAATTACATATAAAATGGATAATTATTGATATGTAACCAATCATATAAAAACACTTATTATCTCTCTTTTTCTTTTTCATCATTCATAAAATAACAATTTATTTTGTATATAAACTTTATTAAATTTTTAACAAAATATCATTTCTTTTATTTAATCTCAGACGACCTACATTCAGCAACTAATAGAAAATTATAATTATCATCGACACTTTTTAATTAATAAAAAAATTTAGAATAATAAAATAGATAAAGATATGGAACACAAATAATATACTTCGTATTATTTAATTTATTAGTGTTATAGTCAAAATTTATTCGAAATAAGAATGTTTGGTTGAACCTAAGAATTATAAGGCACCATACAATGAACAAAAGAGGAATGAATATCAAATATAAATAATTTTTTTCCAAAGATTTAAAAAGATGAGATAGATTCCACAACCACAATACCCACTCTTTGAAATATGTCATTTTCCCAATTATATGTTATTCTATGATTAACCTATTACACCAATAATACGATGCTTACAAACCAATTACATAGATCCACCTCTCCAACAAACGTGATTCACATTGTAAATTGTGTACACGATTATAAAACGCATACTTGTTGTCTGTGTTCGATATCACTCGCCTAAAAATTGTAAATACAAGTTGAAGACTATAAAATATTTTGGATTTAAATTAACATTTTATTTTGAATATATTTTTATATCTACACTTTTATATAAATTATAACATATAATATAAAATTTTGAGCAGAATATTTCAAATCTTTATCTATTTTTATCGATCTTACGATCTTGATTTATAAAGACAAAAATGATCATAATAAAATTGCGATCTTGTCGACCATACTCATAACCAAACACAAACTTTGTTTAAATAAATTTTATTTAAGTTTTTACTTTTGAAAATAAATATTTAGCTCTTAAAAGTAAAAGCCATACCAAACATTAATAATAAAAATAATAATAATAATAATAATCAAGCAATAACTTAAATGATTATTATTGTAATTAATCTTATGCATTAACATCTTCAAAACATCAGGTTCTTTTTTTATTCTTTGACCATGGAAATTAAAACGAATTTATATATCCGTCAAAAGCAGCTGTTAATGTGTTTACGTTGTAATTAATTTAACCTTATTTCTAAGTTTATTAGAAATAAATATGTGGATTAATTTTATATAGTGTCTTTTATGCGTTGTCTTTTTAAAAATTTAAAATTAATTAACTAATTAATCAATTAATATTAATATTAAAATTAATATAATACTCCGTATAAAATAAAAAAACCCACACCCTATTGCACTCTTTAAAGACTACAAACACATTATCAATCTATATTCTATTCCTAATATTTATAAAATAAAATCCCACAGAAATAACTGGCTATCGCCGGTCACATTGACTCTCACTATTACAACAACTTGCGTTACCCGGTTTCCTAGCAATCAACCACTGACTATATCCGGTTTCGTAATCACCTTCGAACTCATCCACATCCACAATTCCTTGTATATATATATCGGCACACCCTTCACGACTTCCATGTCGGCATATATATCATTATTTTATTTTTCTCTCATATTAACTCAAACGGCCCCGTCATCGTTAAAGGAGTTGAAGACGGTGAGAATCGAACCTTAATAGTATTACCGTATTCGTATAGATTACGAATTACGGAAGTTATAAGATGTCAACCACAAAGAAAAGTGGACAAAAACCACAAGTGATGAACAAGAAGGGAAAATCGATGTCGTTTCACGGCCGAGTAGCCGAAGATATGGTTACCAAGTTAACAAGACCGAAAACGGTCCCGGATTTGATTTCGGGGAAAAGTGTGTTTACTAATGACCCGATGACAATATCGCGACCTAAATTGACAAAGTTGTTGCTTAATGTTACAGTTAGTAGGAGTTTAGGTCCCGTGCACGTTTTGATATCGCCAGAAGCGAGTGTTGGTGATTTAATTGCTGCGGTTTTACGACAGTATGTTAAAGAAGGACGACGACCAATTTTTCCGTCGATGGATCCTAATGGATTTGATCTTCATTACTCGCAGTTTAGCTTAGAAAGTAAGTGATTCTTTTTTTTAGACGTTTTCGGGCTAAATAAAAAAATATTTGTCTCTAATAAAACGCGAACATCTTTCACTTTACGTTATGTAAAAGATAAGACACATTATTGCCTGCTAGCGTATTATTCTTATTGCACGTTTTACTAGTTGACAGAATTTGTTACTAATCTGTTTGAAACTTGTTATTATTACAGGTTTACCCCGAGACGAAAATTTGAATGACTTGGGTTCGCGAAATTTCTTTCTGTGTCCAAAACAATCCGAAACCGTATCATTGCCACCACCATCGTCATCAACTTGTTCGAAGGAAGCAGATAACGTGGCGAAAACCGGAAGGGTTTGGCTTAGATTCATGGAATTCTTGCTATGAAGTTTGATCTCAATGAATTTTTATAGTATTTGAAGTTTCAAATTTCAGTTAGTTCGTATTAAACAATTGTTTAGATATGTTGATCTTACGTTCACTCTCAATTTCGAAATTTCATCAACACAAATTGATTGATGATTGATTTTAAATTGATGTACAGTGGTGGATTAGTTATTTTAATGTGTATATAATTTCAATATATTAGTAATTAAAAAATTATATCATTTGTTATTTTAAATAGTCGTTTTTGGTATATGTTAAATGACATGGATTCTTGTAGTGAACCTAGATTGGTCCAACTTGACCCGAACTTGTCAGGTAGTTGGATTTTGGTGCTTCTTGATATTATATGATGATGCCGTTGAGAGTTGTAAACGAGTCGAACTATTTTTTAGTTAGTTGAACTTTATCTTTTAAAAACTCATATCGAACTCGATGCAAACGTGAAATTACCCAACAAACTATTGAATTTACAATATTGATAGTTTTGTTTGATACTAGTTCTAAGAGTATCTCTAATGGATACAACTCTATTGGGTTGTATGAATTGCAACATCACAGTCACATTATTTTAGTATAAATATAAAAAAATGAAAATATCATAATTTATATAAAAATATTATTTGAAAAGTCATGTTCCCATCTTTCTTACCATAGAGTATAGAATGCCAATGAAGTCTTGTACATTTCAAATGCTTAATGTCATCAAAAATTTATCCATATAATTGTAGGGTCCGCCTCAAACAACTCCTATACGACTATTATTACGGATACTCTAAATAAATTCCTTTATACATCAACCCAAAAAAAAAATATTAAACACACATGACTACATGAGGATATGTCTTAAAATATAAGGTTTAGGAACAAATCTTTTTCTGCTCCATTATTTATCCATCTTAATCCATCCTGATTTCTCGATTATTTTAAGCAATTTTAGGGGTATTGTAATTGTAATATACTAATATGTTTAAAAGTTATAGATTTCCATTTTTATATTCTTAATACTTCTGATAGAAATGGTCGTTAATACTATAGTTAAAAACTTTAGATTTATACTAATTACCTGTACCTTATTGATAATAGTCATCTTACATTGAGGGTTAGAGATGGGCTTGTGATATCTATCAACTTAGTATATCGTCAAGGAGATTGGCGTTTTTGTTTTATTGTATTGTTTTGTCATACACGTCAAATCATATATGTCAATTATGGTTATGGTCGAGTTAAGTTTAGAATACATGGCCTAACTAGTGGTAGTGGTTACCGTTTAGAGTTTTAGACGTTAGATTTTTATTTCTTCACAAATATCTCTATAGTTTGGTTGTTCGTATAGATAAAAAAAAAAAGTTGCCGTTTCATATTCTAAGTTCTACTTGGTGACAATCTATCTAAATGTTGTCGTTCCATATCAAGAGTTCTAGTTGCGACAATCTATCTTTATTGATAATGTAACCGATTTTGAAAAAATTATTTACCAAACATATTCCTTAGTCTAAATCGGAAGGTATATAAAAGGCCAAAGAGAGTGGAGGTGATGAGAAGATGACATAGTATGAGTAGCAACTACCCAACAAAGTAGCAGGATGGATCATGGCAAGTGGTGATAAATTCCAACATCCATAGGAGAATCTATAGCCTTTTAATTTATTGGTGATTTACATAAACTATTAATCTCTCTTAGCATATGATTTATGTACACTATAGTTTATTTATTACTACTATTGTTTGATTTATCTTTTATCATATACTCGACCGTTTGACCAAACCGCTTGACCCAAACTAACTCATTATTGTTGTCATCTAATTTCATCAGTAATAGCCGTTTACACAAATGGATCGAAGACATTACATTCCATTCATCCCTGAACAAAACCCCTAATTAAGACAAAGACGGGAGGAGTGAAACTAAGTGTTGTACTAATTCGTGTGTAAAGGTAACACTCGAGTACAAACATTTAGTTTTCATTAGCGATATATTTTTCTTATACTATCCATACTTCATAACACAAAATAAACAATTCATATGACCTAGGACAAAATGTAGTATTATGTTTTCCGACTTATTAATATGTTAAGCTTTTTATAAAAATTATCCTTTGCTTGTGAGTGGAATAAGCCAACAAAAAAATAGCCATTTCCCAGTGCATAAAATTATCCTAGCCAATTGTTTTGCCAAAGGATAATGGTATCTAGTTACATCTAAAGATATGTTTCTTTATACGTGATACCAATATTTTAAAATGGATATAAACTTTTACAATATTTTTTATCATATCTTGTTAGTGGCGAAGATGTAGGGTGTGACCGATTAACAATCATCATAACACAATAGTAAATAAAGATAGTCTATATGATAAATAAACGATAGTATGTCATGACGTCTCCATGTCTAAGATAAAATCCCCTGATTCACAAGTACGTCAATCAGTACAATTAAAACATTCAACCACTACAAAAAAAATGCCTTTTAGCGACGTACTTAGCGACGTCTACAACGACATATTTTTTGCTAGCGATATATTTAACGATGTTAACCATAATGTCTCTATAAAAAAGTCGCAGATTTTTGCGACATGTACAAACACGTCGCTACAAATGGAGACGACACCAACGACATTTGATGTCTTGTAGCTAATATTTTTTGCGACATGAAGTATCGGGTCGCAGGTTGTGTCGCAATTCTGAACACGTCTTTGTACAAGTCGCAATCTGCGTCGCTATTCTTGAAAGTCGCCCCTATGCACGACGCCATTTGTGACGCAGTTCCTCTAAAGACGCCTCATGCCGCTAAAGATATGTCGCAACCGGCGTCTCTACTTGAATTGAAATATATATATATATATATATATATATATCTCAATTTAAATGCAATGAAATAAACCATTCCTATTGTATTATACGAAAATTTCTAAATATAAAATAATAAAATAATACAATACATCGCAAAAAACAACACTAATTTTGTACACCATACAACTACATCTGGATGCAAGCTACGAAGGAAAAATTGTTGCTCGCTGAAGTCCAACATTAGCATTGAGGATATGGTTCCAATCTGCATACGAAGTAAAAAAATATAGGATTTGATCACTTCTGAACTCATTATAATGTGTGAATTAAGCCTTACCACACAATGATCATACAAACTTGACTCGGGTACAAAATGCAATTGTTCAACCCACTATCCGACCCGCCCAACTAGCCCATATTGCCACCTCAAGTAATCGGTGACCT
Organism: Senecio squalidus; assembly: GCA_910822075.1. Classification (NCBI taxonomy): domain Eukaryota; kingdom Viridiplantae; phylum Streptophyta; class Magnoliopsida; order Asterales; family Asteraceae; genus Senecio; species Senecio squalidus. The sequence goes on along the minus strand of CAJVGC010000591.1, from coordinate 3,517,020 downwards.
CCATATGGCAAGTAAGCTCTTATTTTCCTAGATACTCAATATCATGAAAAAAAAGAATCAATAACTCATTTATTAGCATATTAAAATACATATATACTCCATATTAAGTAAAGAAAAACAAATATACCAATACTATATTCAACATATGTAGAATACTTATTTTAGACAACAAATGAACTAAGTTTTATGTTTTGATCTGCATATAGGGTCGAGTTGTTCCAGTTCTGGAAACTACTTCTCGCCCCATCCCAACGCCTTTAATTGTGGCAGCTTTAACTCAATGTGTTTTCCAAACCTATTAACAGACTGAAAATTAGAGCTCCAATTTAAGGGAATGTCATTTGGAGTGTCAGATTCATGACGAACTAGGTCTTGTATGAGAAAAGAAGATATTGTATGGGAATTACTTCAGGAAATCACAGACGACAATGGTCAACTTTGCCAATAGGGACATAAATTAAAATGTATCATACTTACAAAAGATCTGGTGGAAGCCTAAATGCTCCAATACGTATCCGTTTCAGTGAATAAATCTGAAATGATATGAAACAAGAGAAGTTCATCAGAAGAAGAGAATAAGGGCATCATGAGTTAAACTTGAAAATCGAAGAAGAAAATATTCATACATAAAGTATTCAAAGATATATAATACACATAGATGAAATAATTTCAAACAAAGATATACACGGTTGAATTGTCGCAGGTATCCTTAAACTTTATAATCAACACAGCTTAACCCTTTCCCAATTACTATGAAAAGTTTAATGCCCCCTTGTATAATACTGCCGAAATCAATTCTTATCTAACTTCAAAGTTAAAGTTCTCTTTTCTGTTTAACGGTTTTGCGTTTTAAGGAGTACATTATTTACTAGCGAGGATGACTTTCTATAGCGATAAAGAACTGGAGGTTTAGAACTATACCTGAAGTCCAGCACTTTTAACAAGTTCTCAAACTTCATGATTTCTCCCCTCATGACCTAAACGCAGTTGACTATAGAAAGGAGTTTAGTAGTTATACTTTAAAAAGATGATGTACCACTATTCGAAGACGGGCTCTTGACTTATCAGGCTGTTGTGGTAGTAGTTCCACTGCATCTGGGGTACAATGGACGCCATCGATGACTGTCCCCTCGCTAATTGCTATCAAGTGTCGTTTATGGACTGTCCCCTCTACTGTAGCAATGTACCTTCAGCCACAATAAGGAAAACACTATTAAGACTTGAAATTCAAAAACCGTCATATAAGACACAATAGCATATTCAAGTAATAAAAATATGGAACCGTACTCCTTGGATAAACCAGAAGAAGGGTGAGAAATTTTCTGTGCAAGCTCCCCTGAAAAGTATAACTATCAGTTAAAAGGAGTACATTAAAACGTTGTCTACTTTGCACAAAGCATAACCTCATAACATAATCCAACAGAAGTGTCACTGTACACGTACCATCATTTGTCACAATAATTAGGCCAGTTGTGGCAACATCAAGCCGTCCTACAGTAAATAATCGGGGTTTTGGTTGCCCTGGTTTTTTTTTTATCCTCGATAAAAAACAGTAGCTTCATATAAGTGAGCATTCAAAAAGCAAAACATTATGAATGGACAACTAATCCTTTTAAGAAAAAATGAACATATAAAAAGTATAGTATAATGTTTACATAGCACTTACCCAACTCCCATATAATCATTAAACAGAGATATGACCGGCTTAGTTTGGCTCTCTCCTGATGAACAAATGTACCTGCAAACTTACCATTCAATTAATTGCAAAAAGCACGCAGAACCTAATACTTGAACTAGAGAAGAATATTCAAAATGATATGTACTAAACAAAAAACAAACCCTTTTGGCTTGTTCAGAGCAAGATAGACCTTCGGAGGTAGTTTCTTTGGAAGTCGATTACCGTTTACATATATCGAATCCTTCTTAGGATCAACTTTAGTCTGCAAATAACATATCATTCTTCAAAATCACCACTTATGGACAATTACAAACACATATAGAGAACGGAAGCAAACTAAAACATCCATCATTAATCTACAATTTTACCACCAGCAACACCATGGTTTAGAGAAAAGATCCGTTTAACTGAATATGTAATAAAACTTTTTCAAACAATGCAAAATAAATGAAAAATAAGCATACCACCCTTGTTCTTCGGATACATACATAAATAACACTTAAAATACTCATTTTATATCTTATTAATGTAAACATGCTTTTAGATAGAAATTTCTAAAAGGAAACGAGCTATTAGAATTAGGGGATGTTTGTTTCGGCTTATATAACCGGCTTATGAGCTTATATAATTTTTTATAAGCCCATAAACCCATTTTTTCCGGCTTATGAGCTTATCAAGTTGAGCTTATGACTTTAAATAAGCCATAAGCTCAACTTCATAAGCTCATAAGCCGAAAAAAATGGGCTTATGAGCTTATAAAAAATTACATAAGCTCATAAGCCCGTTTAATAAGCCGAAACAAACACCTACTTAATATGCATTACATAATGTAGAGATTAGTTCCTCTTTCTACCAAATGGATTAGTGACTAGCAACAAATAATCATATAGTTAGGCATTTATTTTCTTCTTCGGCTTTGTAGTAAGTGTAACTAATGACAGAAGGAGTTTAACAATAAAGTGATAAACAGACAAAAAGGCAATCAAATTCATGTGACTAATGAAGTACCAAATTAGATTATTTCTCACCCAAGCATCATCAGGTTTTTCAGGCTCCAATTGTGGGAGACGATGGTAGTAATATTATGCCAATTGCGATAGATATCAACAAATTTGCATCGATTTTCCCTAAATACACCATGAAACTTCTAAACTGGTAACTGTATCAAAATTATCCAAAATCGAAGCGAGGAAAACTCACTTTTTGTCCTAATTGTTCTCCGAGTCGAATTCCATTATTAAAATCCCCAAATTTGAACCTGCATTAGGTTTACAACAATCAAAACATACATCGGTTCATCTATTTCATTTTCCTATCAAAAATCGACACGTTTATCTAATCAAATTAAACAATAATCAGAAATTGAAACAAAACTCTACGGATTTATGTAATAAAAGTGGAAATTTTAAGCATGAGATAGAAGGAATGAGTTCGTACATATACAGCTCCAAACGTAATTGCAGGTAGTCATGAGACGGTGGTGCGTCAAGCTGTTCAGGCGGCCGCGGTGGTGAAGGCGGCGAGGATGTCACGGTGGTGTTATGGTGACCGGTGGGAGAGAGATGAAACGGTGAATTCGGAAGATTAGGGCTCGAATATGAAAAATGGGAAAGAGGATATAAATCTATATTATATAAATTGGTTTTATTTTATTTTTAAACTAGATTATTGTCCCGCGATAGCGGAAAAAAATAAAAATTGAATTGTAAATTTTATTTTTATGTAGATTTTAATTTACTATGAAAAAATAATGTTATACGTATAATACATATATATTTTTACGTTTATACAATGTGATTTATAATTATAATAACATATAACACATTTACTTTTATACACATGTTTTGATATTTTGTATTAGGAGATCTTAGAATAATAATAAAGTGAATCATAGTCTAAATTGAAAGATTCTATAAATAAATTATAATTATGTTTTTTATTTTAAAAGAGATGGAATGAAATAAAGAATGTAATTATGTATTGAAAAATGGTGTAAAATAAAAATACTATTTGATGACATCATCAATCTGATCTAACGGCTGATATCAAAGAGGTTAACCAACCAACAATGAATCCAAAAAATACATCGGAATGCAAGCCCGAAATAATCCAAGAATAAAATGTCTAAACAAAAGCCACGATGCAATGCAACCAAGTCTTCTAGAGTCCAATCCAAAGCTAGATCTTATGCCTGCTCATTACCTGAAAATAAAGTTTAAAAGTGAACACAAAGGTTGAACGAGTTCATCGAGTAATAAGTAAAAATAAGTGAATCATACCAAGTCTCAACACAACAGTATATTATGAAAATATGTGTAACTAATGCATAAGTATATCGTAACAACAATCATATCCAATCGAGACAGTGACACGCATCGGCAGTGCCCTGTAAGTGATACGTCAGTCGGCAATATCGAATCCGAATGATGCCCGTGACGCGCCTCGGCCTACTTAAATCATAGTGTTACTATGATTTAAGTATTATGTATTAGTATTGGACACGACACTCTTAATTAATCTGACAAGTTTCTCATATAAACATAAGATAATAATATAAGCACATAATTATTCGATAAGTCGATTAGAAGCTCAACTAGCGGTATCTACCTACTTGTTTTCCTAAAGCATAGTAATAGTCAGAATTCACACAACATAATAATAAGTATTTTGCAAACAAAAGTTTTTAACAAGAATCAGAAATAAGCTACATGCATACAAGTCTAACTAGGGACGGAGAGAGTGACGGTTGTCACAATTTTTGATAAATTTTACAAGTTATGATCTTGATTGCCATATGACTCATATATGATTATATAAATTCAAAAGTTTATTGTTTATTTGTTTAAATGTAAATAACGTTTTACGTACAAAGCTTCTACTTGAACAAAAATGACTAATTGATTGATTATATATGGATGATCTGAAAATCAGTGAATATTGAAAATATAAATGAAGTATCTAGGAAATAATACACATGAAATTAAAAGGCCAAGGCCCAATATAATTATGACAAAAGTATGGCCCAAATAAAATTCAAAATTACGAGGATATATTACCTTATATAGAATTTCGATGTCATTGTCATGTCTTCGGATGACTACGGGTTGGGTTCGGGGCGGGTACTAATAAACCCATTTATAAAATCCATACCGATATTAATATCCACCCATATCCTTGTTTTAGTGTTAATTAGTGTTTTCGACTCTTTGTGTACTTTTACTATTGATTGATTAGTGATTACCACTCCTGGTGGTTTGAATAGAAAAAATATGGTCCATAAGTGTCTAAATGTTAAGAAAATGACGAAATTAATGGTCGTAATTGTATTAATATGTGATTCCGAATGATTGAGTATTAAAAAATAAAAATTTGTTCAGATTATTGAAGAAAACGTTCCAAATTCTGGATTTTGGATGAACTTGCCAGAATGTGACAATTTGCATGTTCATGGCGATAACATGATGACGTCATTGTTGAAGTTAGGAATTCACATCGAAGGAGTATTAGGGGGTCGTAATATATTATTTTCTAGATTATTTCGAATTGAACAAAAGCTAAAATATAAATTTGTCTCGTTGTAGGGGTTAAACACCCTCCTTCCCTTGTCTCCGCTACTAATCGTAATCTGTCAATATTTTTCTGGGTGTCAATGAACGAGACTTTTGAAAGCTATTAAAGTGGACAATAAAGTGCTGCTTTACGTCATCTTGTGATATCTATGCTCTCAAAAATTTCCAAGTGTACGTAAGAATTCTAGAATTCATATCCCAGTGATGTCATCATGACAATATTTTGATCCTCAAATTTTTTCTCAGTATAAGAAAACTTGCGATTTGAAATACGCACAACAAGTCCTATAGTGCAAGAATTCGTATCTATTTCTTCGAAGCCCCCACGACTGACTTATCAATATAAATTCCACATAATGCGAAATGATATTGGGTAATCGCCTAGTTTGAAAAAAATTCTCCGCGTGAAGGAAACGAAAAGAGAAACGTATGATTGAATGCGTAGCTGCCAGGGAATTTCAAAAGAATATCCGTATGGTGAATCTGAATAAAGAAAAACTAATCTAATGATCCGTATTTTGTCGACTAACATTTAAGGCTCGCCGACTTTTTATATGATATTATAGATCGTAAGAAGTCAACATACACGCATAACCTACCTCTTAAATTCACCTTTCAATTAAGGGGAAGATATCTATAAATACATTGCTATATTTGAATCTAACCTATACAAAAAGATATAAACAAAAATGGTGCCATTTTATGTGATTCTCTTCATTATTTCCATAATATGGATCACCAGAATTGCAATGAAAAAATATAGAAATTGTTGGAGCATTATTGTCTGTATTTGTATTCATTTGAACGTGTCGTAGAGTTAGTATGTAATTAGATCGAGTTGTAAAGTCCAAACGCATTAACGAAGAAGTTACCGTCAAGTAAATGAGTTACACTCACGTAACTCTTAGTTACGTGCACGTAACTCATAGTTACGTGCACGTAACTCTCTTCCAAGAGTTACGTGAGCGTAACTCTTCTAGGGTTTCGGGCTAGTATAAATAGCAAGCTCAGAATCATTAATGCGGGTTGTTGAACCTTGTCAGAGCAGTCATTTCAGAGAGAGTTACGTGAGCTAGGTCATAGGTCACGAAACTCTTTGTTTTTGAGTGTTAAAGTGTTGTAATCGAGTGTTATTGTTTCTATTCGTGTTTGTAAACATTCACGTAAGTTTAATAGAATCAATCCTTTGATTATCTTGCTTGTTCTTCACCATATTTACTCACAAACTAGTTATTCCGCAATTAGTTTGTTTAGGGTTCAAAGGAGGTCCGAAATAGGCGACCAACAAGTGGTATCAGAGCCTCTATACTTGCTATAGAGGTCTTTGAATCCGTTTGGTGAAGATTTGGGCTGATTTGGGATAGATCTAGGTTTTGGAGTAATTTAGGTTATTTCGGGATTTTTTAGATCTAGGCATTTCTAGCCGGAGTTTGGAGTTGGGGTTCAGATATTGTATTCTCAGTTGGTAGTATTACATATCTGCAGAAGATGGGAGCTTAGTTTTGACTATTTTCACGTTTACGGCGATTTTTGTGAAATTCTTGCTGCTGTCACGAAATTGAGGTATTCTGCACGTAATTTGTCACGAAACTTGCTATTACGCGCACGAAACTCTCAATTACGCTCACGAAATTGTCACTTACGCTCACGTAACTCTGATATTTCGTTCACGAAATTGCTAATTAAGTTCACGAAATTTCTGAGGCTTGCACGTAATTCCCATCTTACGTTCACGAAACTCCTTTATTTCGTGCACGTAACTCTTCTTCAGAAATCGTTCGTTTACTCAGTTTACAAGCCGTTACTCTGCCCGATTTTCGTTGGAAAGTTTAGGTGGGTGTTAGGTTAGATTTTTGGGTATCCGTTAGCTGAAGATTTTCGGATTTTGTGTAAAGTTGTGATGGCTCTAGCTACGAATTCTAATTCGTTCAACATGGAGTCTAGCCGTAACCCTCAACTTCCTCCTATGTACAACCCGAACCGGAGTGTCGAAGACTGGATGATGAGTTTTAGGACTTTTGTTGCGTGTACTGATCCGGGTATATGGAATCCTATTGTCACGAAGTATGAAGCGCCCTCAGACGTGAACGCCACCACCGGTGTTAGAACCTACCGGGCTGCATCTACTTACACCGACGATGAGAAACTTCAATTTCTCAAAAACCAGAAAGCATTGGGTACAATCCAGTTCTGTCTCACCGATGAGATGAGAGCAATCTTCCGGATGATCGATAATCCTCACGATCTTTGGAACGCCATCGCGAAGAGATATGGAGGAACGGAGGAAATGAAGGAAGTCAAAGCAGAGTTGTTGAGACGACAATTTGATAACTTCAAATGCGGAGAGAATGAGACGCTAGATATGCTTATCTCGAGATTTAGTAGGTTGATAAATGATCTCTTCGAGTTAAAAGTTGAGTTCAGCAAGCTCCAGACCAACTTACGGTTCTTGGATAGTCTGCCTCCACACTGGGAGTTTCGCGTGCTTCTTTTGAAAGACAAACCGGAGTTAAGAGATTATAGCTTTGAGGATCTCATTGGCAAACTTCGTATAGCCAATCTTCAAATGCAAGAAAAGGCTTATAGTAGCAATACGTTTGCTCAGAATGTACTTAGAGATAATGCGGGAGTTGCTTTCCTCTCGGATATCTCAACCAGAGTACCTTCATCCTCAAGCTTCTTACCTCCGACTCTCAACTTCCCGAATGCTCAAGATAGCCCTCCCGTATCGAGCTCAACCGATTCATTATGTCCTTCATGTTCTGCGTGTAGAACTTGCTCTTCGAGACGGGAGATGAATACGGCGTTTGCGGCTCCCCTCCTAAAGCCACAAGGGAGAGGAAAGGAAACGGGATTTAGCACCTCTAGTTCCCAGAATGTAGAGCCTGATCGTCTACAATCGTGCTTCGTAGCTGCCTACAACGATTTGATCGATGGCAGGATTGCTTGCTCTTCTCTAAACGAGGAAGACTATGAGCAGGTTCATCCGGATGATCTCGAAGAAATGGATATCAGATGGAATATGGCTATGATGACGAAGCGGATTAAAGGGTTTCTCAATCGGACGGGAAAGAAGTTTGTTGGTGGCGATCGAAAAAGTGGCATGGGCTTCGACAAGTCAAGGGTAAAGTGTTTCAAATGCAACAATTACGGACACTTTGCTCGTGAATGTGGTCAACACTCTCGTGAAGACCCTCGACATGACCACGGAGAAAGGTATGGTCAACAACAACAAGGTCAAGCCTCCCACCAAGGACGAAGCTATCATCAAGGAGGATATCAGGGTCCAGCGTCAAGGAATCTCCGAATTCAAGATGTAGAGAAGGATGCTAGTGCGCTCATAGCTGTGGATAATCGGGTAGATTGGAATGCATATGAGGATATCGCACCAAGGATGGATCACCTTGCTCTAATGGCCTCTACGTCAGATGCTCCTAAACCTGAGGTAGAAATCGATCCTTTTACACCAGTATGTACTAACTGCAGTGTGCTAGAGGCCCAGCTCACTGTATGGAGTACATCTGCTAGAGAGTTAAGTGTCGAGGTTAATGATCTTAGACTAAAAAATGATGTCCTGTCTAAAGAAAACAGAATTTTAACTACTTTTAAGAAAGAAAAACAAGTTGAAATCTCTGATTTAAAAATTGTTATCACCCGACACATATCTAAGATTCAAGAGTTTGCTGATGCTCATGCCGCTGAGAAATTAAATGTCGCAAAGAAACAGAGTGAAATTGACTCTCTTCAGGCAAAGTTAGCCTCAATTGCGAACTCCAAAGAAATTTTGGCTCAATTGATCGAGTGGCAACGGACGAACACTAAGGACAAGGGTGGACTGGGGTACTCTAGTATGCCCCCTCCAATGAATTTCACCCCTGTCCCAGTAGATGGCTCGTCCGTAGAGGTAGTTCAAACTGCTTCTTTGACCTCTGAGGCTCCTAAAGCCGAAGAAACTGGTCCAGAAGTGAGTATCAGTGACACTGAGTCTAAAGTCGTCCTAGAACGTCCAGACCTGTCCAAAGACCTTAAGGACTTGAAAGAAGTCCATCTCACTGACCAGCAAGAGCAAATTTTTGAGAAAATCATTCAGCGCCTGGAGAGCCGTCTTATTACTAAGATGGACAAGAAGTTTGAACAACTTCAGGTGCGAGAAGGTAAACGAATTGTTAAGCAATCCGATTCCAAGCAGGCCGAGTCAAAGTCCATAAAATCGAACTCAAAGGGTAAAGAAAAGGTTGAGGCACCAATTCTCACTATTCAAACCCCTATGTCCACGATTTTCACCAAGGGAGTGGCTTCTTCTTCTAAGCCTACAAATTTCCCTCCCAAGGTGTCCAGACCAACTAACTCTCGACCAGCTCCACAGACCGTGGCACCACCTCGTGTTCCATACGTGGCTCCACCTCGTATTCAAACCGTATCTCATGTAGCAAGTCAAAACGAGAAGATTCAAACTTCTCAAACTCAAATGGACATGTCAAATGATCCAAGAACTTGTTACTACTGTAGAAACGAGGGCCACATTGCCAAAATCTGTCCGCGTTTGCAAGGATTAATATTGAAACGCAAAGTATCCCCTAAGAAGGATCGACTAATCTCCAAAGTCGATACTGACCAGTTATGACCGGGCCAAAAACAAGTCGTGACTAAATCTGTTAAAGAAAAAACAACAATCACCCAAACGTCAGATTGACACATCAACCTCAACCAATTTCCAGAAAAACAAAAAATTGGTTGATGCGGTCATTCTTGATGTCAATGGACGACCCAAGTCTGTTAAGGCTTGGGTCCCCATTCAAAACTAATCCTCTAATTTAATGTGCAGGGGCGATCTAAGCGACCGAGCGGCAAGAACATTTGGTGTGTCGATAGTGGTTGTTCCAGGCACATGACAGGAGATCGTCACCTGTTGACCGATCACATTGAGGTCGATGGTGGCAATGTCCTGTTTGCGGGGGATAAGGGTGGAAAGATCACAGGACAGGTTTGTATCTCTAATGGCGTAGTATCCTTTCAAAATGTCAACTACGTCAAGGAGTTAAAGCATAATCTGCTAAGTGTTTCGCAAGTCTGCGATCAGAAGTTCTCTACGCTGTTCACAAGCAAAGATTGACCCCTCCTGGGTAGTGATAAGAGCTCCAAGAATCAACGACATATACTATTTGGATATGTCTAAAGCCTCATCAAGCGAAGAACATTTGTGCTTGGTGTCTAAAGCCTCGGAGAAGGAGTCAATCATGTGGCATCGAAGAATGGCGCACATAAACTTTCGAAGGATGAACTATCTGGTGAAGCACGAGCTTGTTACCGGAGTTCCAAACATGAGCTTTGCGATGAATGACTCATGCGTGTCATGTGTAAAGGGGAAGCAACACAAGAAGTCGCATCCATCGAAGCTAGTGAACTCAGTCTCTGCTCCACTGGAGTTACTTCACATGGATCTCTTCGGTCCTGTAAGTGTAAAGAGCAAAGGCGGGAAATTGTACTGTTTGGTAGTCACGGATGACTACTCGAGGTTCTCGTGGGTTTTCTTCCTAGCGGGAAGGATGAAACGGCTGAACGACTAAAGTTTCTCCTTCTTCGACTGGAAACCCTCCTCGAGTTAAAGGTCAGATCCGAAGCGACAATGGCACGGAGTTCAACAACAACATGGAGCGTTTTGTATCTCTAAGGGTATCTCTCACCAATACACGCTCCTCGAACTCCGCAACAAAATGGAGTTGCAGAAAGAAGAATAGGACTCTCATCGAAGCTGCCCGTACAATGCTTTCGGACTCTAAACTGCCAGTATCATTCTGGGCCGAAGCAGTTAATACGGCATGCTATGTCCTCAATCGGGTTTCCTTGGTCAAACGTCATAACAAGACGAGCTACGAACTGATCAATAAAAGGAAGCCGAATCTGCAATTCCTCGAGCCATTCGGATGTCCCGTGTGAGATCATATCACCAAGGAAAGTCTCCAAGTTTGGTGAAAAGACGCATCCTGGATACTTTCTTGGTTATTCAGCTGAGTCTCCCAGTAAAAGGGTATTTGATAAGACGACGGGTACAATTGAAGAAGCGTATGAGGTGACTTGCTTCCGGTATACTCCACCTACACCGGGTGATGGTCCGGCACACTTCTTCGATTATGATTCGTTATTTCAGTCTTTCAACATTGATCCTCCTAGTGCCTCCATTCCGGTTGCAAGACATGAAGCGGTCGTGATGCAAGGGGGAGGAACTGACGATACATTCTTTGATCAGTTTCACACTCAAAGCGAAGATGCATCTCCGTCCACTTCATCTGGTCCGATTCCGATTCAGGTCGTCGTTGACCTTCCACTATTCAACAAGCTCCGGTTCGGCCAAATTCTCCAGTCTTCGAAACTGCATCAGAATCTGCATCGAAGCTGCATCAAAGCTGTATCAGAAGAGTCAGAGACGATAACGATACTTTTCAAGACTCTGCAGCTGAGATTGAAGAAACTGGTGAAGAATAATCGAATGACATCGAAAGTGCTCTTCAACCTTCTACTGCTGGTGTCTCGAATCCAGCTCCACCTTCTGATGAAGTAGAAATTCTTCAGCTCCGGTCTTGGAAAATGTGATTAATCAGGAGGTTGTACAAGAAAATGAAGGTGTATAAGAAATGAAGCGAGAATGTTATCACTCCAGGAGATCAGTGAGAGAAAAGAAACGTCCGGCACACCTGGATGAATTTCGTGCTAGTCCTG